>WEDG01005834.1:0-55000 GCA_017591395.1 Schistocephalus solidus | reverse complement strand
CCCCCCATCCGCCAACGGTCCTCAACAGCAGTCATTGCAGAATCTCGAGGCGCAGTTCAGCTTCGCCTTCCGCCCTCACATCCACCGACGTTTCATGACAGCGGCTGGTTCGCAGGTTGCCCGCCTGCCCGACCGCTGCCAGCGTGACCTCTACGTTTGCCTGTTACATCTCCTCTGCACCCTCGCGCAGGAACCGTTGACCACCCTGCTGCATGACCTCACCAGTCAGGATCGAGTCAACTTTCTGCTGCTTCTCACGTAAGCTAACAGTGCCGTTGACGGCTCTCTTATCTTATTAGTAGTCAGCGTAGGACCGCCGATGAGGGAACCGCATCTCTCTGTGGCTTCATGTGGCAACACACGCAAACCTGGAGTCATAGTTCTCAACAAGCATTGAGTAAACAGACCGTGCCTACGATCTCCGAGGAACGGACAGGGGCAGGGGGGAGCGTTCTAACCAACTCAAAACCGATCAGTCTACATTCTAGAAGTTAGTTTGAGCCTTCAGTTTAATTAATCGTCCAATGACTCATCAAACCCACTGGCCGCCTCCCACAGACCGCTGCCGGCGTGTGGACACGGGCAAGGTATACTGCCACTCAGGGGACGACAAGTACTTATTCAGCGTAAACAGACAACACCTGTTTTTGAGCAAGGTTACCCAAGGTTCAATTTAGTTTCGCAGGACAGTCACTGAAAATGGACAGTGGAATCTCCAGTGTCCCCGCGCTGTGATTTGCTTTTATCCTTGGCTTCACCCCTCGCATACCTAGGGCTCTGTGTTTCATATGGGCTGGCCTTTACAGGCGAGATCCTACACCCCTAACTTTCTGGTCCTAGATGACCATCAGGCGCCACAGAACGGCTTGCTGTATATTTGTTGTGCGCGAATTGTCGTTTCTGTCCCATTTTATAAACATCTTTAGCACGCACTTATCGTGGGTTATCTCGGGCTAATGTATCTTGTTCTTTCTATCGCCGCAAGTCCTTATCCATCTCAATTTTTCTCCTGTCAGGTACATTGTGAAGCATCTGAAGTACCGTGGACGGAAATGTATATCTCGTTTTAAGTAAGTTTCCCTTGCCTTCCACACTGTGTCCCCGTCACTTTGTGTTCTTTTTAAAAACTCTTCTTAGATTTTGTGATCTAACTTGCTTATATGACAGCCCGTCAGGACACGGTGATAGGAATATGTCGTTTACTAAATCCCAGGGATGGTAAATATTGTCGTGTTTTAGTCCTAACACTAGCCCGAACCTTAACCGCTAGCCTAAGCTTAATCTTACGACTTATCCTAATCCCAGGTTTAACCTACCCCTAATCTTAATCCTAGACCTTTTCCTGAAACTACTTTCACGCAAATTTCCCTGCAATTTAGGGCAGTCACCTGAATGACGGGCTGTTACTGTTCCCGTGTCCTCGTGGGGGGGGAAGGCGGGCGGGCCATATAAGCAGTGCCTGCCAATTTTGTTTCTGTTAATCTCTCTAGGATTCACAGTCGAATCGAAGTTTCCCATTTGACCTCACCAGTCAAATTGCAGGTGACAAACAGGATAGTCATTATGTGAGGGTAATGAATGCGTCATGTATTGAGCATTTTGCCCAGATATCGTGTATGCCTGTAGAGAATGAACTTAATCCCATGTTAATGCTACTTAAGTCGTTTAAGTAGCAATATTATTATCGCTATGTACTGCTCTGTTGTTACCTTTCGACGCTTTTAGACTGTTTCAAATGCATACTTTATCCTTCCTTCTGCAGTACTATCAGCACCAGTGCTGTCGCCCAACGTGGCCTTGCGGGGACGATGGGATCTCCTCGGACAAGCACTGTGGTGTGCGAGCCTGTCGCTGATGATTCAGGTTGGTGCTACCCAGATTCCTCAACCCGGTGACATGCTGCTTTTTTAAATATCGAGAGCTTATCATATAATGAAAACACTTAAAGGAAGAGGATAGGTTTACGCGGATACACCGAGGCAAAAAAACTTTTGAACCACAAAACTTTCTACCTGGTCGATAAAATGCTCATGGTCGATCAACCTGAAGTTATCTGTGAACTACAGTAGCGGGCCTATTTCATGAAATGTTCATTGGATGTCAGAAATGCGTTTTCGATGTTCAGGAAGCTTAATCTTAAGATATTTCAGTTAAGCTGGGATGCCAGATTTTAATGAACTTCGTTCCCACCGTTTGTACAAATACTGCACTCTGTATAAATGACTACTTAAGTAGTATTTAGTTTTTCCATTGAGTTCTGATGACCTTATAATTAAAAATATATTTTGCAAAGAACATGAATTAATACAATTTTTGCGCGCACTGGATAGCAAGCAATTTATTCTTTAACTTTTATGCTTGAGAAAAGGGGTCCTTTCCGCTTAGAAAAAGTTTGTAATTGCGATATTTTCCAAACTCTTGAACGGTCTCTTCTTATAGCATCGTTTCGTTCCTTTTATGTCTACTGATTAGTAAGTTTACAACAACTATTTAAATTTTTTTATAAGCCCTATATGAAATCTTCTGCAGCATGTAATGTTAGAAACCATAGGTGCAAGTGCAACTTCAATTTTGGTTCAAGATTATTTGGGAAATAAGAGAAAATTTTAAAAACGGAAATATATACCTTCACCGAGTAGGACATTTGAAGAAGACTTTATTTGCTACTAAACAGTTGCAGCAAATAGTATTTTATGCATTTTTCTTGAATATATAAGGGCATAGGAAATCAGTGGGAAAAATGCATACTACTTAACTAGTTCTTTTTTTACAAAGTATGGGTTTTTAAACGGCCTCTGACACAAGGTCATTCAAACGCCGGCATCCTGCCGTGCTACTAGATATTAAATCTTACAACCCCACCTAGGTAATTCTTTGGAAGCGAAAGCAAATTTATATAAAGTTGCCAAAATTCCCATTAAAATATTCAAAAGACGATTTAGTAGCATACGCGCTGCTTTCGATAACTTCGTTTCAGGCCAGTACAGTTTAGAGGAACGTTGGAACGTAATTGAAATTTAAAACATGAAATCGATCATGATCGTCCATCTGTGTGGGTTATGTGAGAGGTGTGCATAGGGAAAGGAGCTTGTTGAAAAAGCCGGTCTTTTGTGCACAAAAGAACCTCGTACAAGCCCCGCGCTTAGCTTGGCTAACGGCAGTTCAATTGCAATCTTTCCCCCGCGCCATCTCTGTCCTCTCCCTTCCCCTAGAACGGCTCAACCAAACACCCACTGCCGCCTATCACACTGTTTCTTATCATGCTTCCCCTATGCACACCTCTCACATAACCCACACAAATGGACGAACATGATCGATTTCATGTTTTAAATTTCTACTGCGTTCCAACGTTCCTCTATAACTGTACTGGCCTGAAACGATGTTATCGAAAGCAGCGCGTATGCTTGCCAAATCGTCTTTGGAAATTTCTATAATTTCCGCCAACATTTCATGACATAGGCCAACTTGCTCTGCCTGTAAGCGCACGCTTGTCTGTTATTCTGGTCCCCGATTTTTTCGCCCGAAACACTGCTGCACCTATCTACCCGCATCTTTGTGGAAACTATATATATATATCTCCTCTCTCTCTCTCTCTCTCTCTCTCTCGCTCTCTCTCTCTCTTTCTCTCTGCACAGGACATGTGAACAGGAACTGTTCGCATCACAGCTATCTTTGTGCCAAATTCCTGAAGAATCAGTGTGAGATTTAAGATTAGGATGAGGGTTCAGTTTAGGGTTAGTTTTCAGGTAATGGTCTAGTGTTAGGGCTCTGGTCAGAGCCCTGGCTATGTTTAGATTTAAGCTTTGGTTTAGTGTTATCTGTAGGGTTCGGGGTTTAAACTAGGGTTTGGTTGAAGATTAGGGTTTTGGTTTAGTTTTACGTTAGGGCTAGTGTTAGAGTTAGGACATCGGAATATGTACTCTTCCTAAGAGTATACGCAGGAACATGTCTATTGCTTACACGGAACGTTCATTTTCCTGTGCCCTGTTGGGAGGCCATATAAGTCATTCTTAAGTGGGACTTGTTTAAAGAACGAAATACCTCTCCTATTATTTTGTGATGCTTGCAGTGGGTGAATGACAGGTGCCGGAGGCGAACAGATAGTGAGGTAGATGTTAGCGCAAGTCTACTCTAACTATAATCCAGCGCAAGTCACCGTCCCTGCGCCACCCTGCTGTGGTGCATACGGTGGACATCGTCGAAGACGACGGTCGAACTAGTAGGTAAATCAGATGCCAATACCTGTGAACTCGAAGCTGTCCTAACTACGGGGAACTTATTTTGACTTTTTTGCATCCGCCTGAGTAGGTTTCAGTTCTTCTTTTGAGTGTCTTTTTTCTTCTCCGTTTTAGAATACAAGGCCATTTTAGAGGCCAATCTATCCACAGAAGCCGGTCTCATCATCCTAGACACTCTTAACCTTTTCACTTCAACCTTTAAGGTAAGCCCTCGATTTTGACTCGTACTTCTTTCGTCAATCGCAATTGTTATCGTTAGCGCGAGCAAATTTGGGGCAGGTTATGTCCAAATCTGCATTCGGCACTTGAATGCGCTGCATGTGAGGACGACTACCATTGCATGCGCAGACAGCGCCAACGTTTTATTCTGATGCCAGCACAGTTGGAGATGCACATGGGTGCCATCCCGGTCCAGTCATTCTCATCTGCCATTCGCGTGCCACAGTGTCAGTGGTGGCAGCAAACCCTAAAATTAGCGGGGGGCACTTCGATGTAGCTCTTGTGACCAAGGATTTAGTTATTTCTGTTCACTTGGAAGAGTTCTATACCACGATATTTGAGATTTCGCACTCCTTCAAATGCACCGCCGAGGATCGATTTCTCGTTCTGTACCAAACCCATTCAAGCATCGCGTTTTTGTTCTATGTGGTTATTCTTGACCAGGTATCCCCTTGACCGTCACCTGCGGATGCACCGAGTACCCCGGCCGCTACGGAAAGACGCATATCTCCCCGATTCCCGGATTCCTGTTTTCCAGGAGGCTGCCTGTAGTACTCTCTAGTCCGTGGTGGAAACGAATCGGTGAGGGGGGGAAGAAACTTTGATTGATTTGGCAGTTAGAAATTAAGATAAGCTGTTTCTTTGTTTCCTTCCATTTGCGCTCTCTACCAAACGTAGGTTATTGATTTGCATGTTGGACTTTGTTCTCGTTTTAGAAGGAGCTGGAGACCGGAAAGCCTTCAAATCCGCTGTTTCAGGGCATAATCGATGTCTACGTTTGTCTGCTGACAAGCGGTCAGTCAGAGACCCTGCTGAAGCACGTCTTTGTCTCGCTCCGCGTCTTTGTGTCTCGGTTCTCGAAGGTGCGTCAACAATTCCTTCCTTGACATTGTTGGGCAATCTTCGCATCGGGCCGTCTCTTGCTGGCTTTTGAAGTTACCATTTCTGGTTTGCCGTTAACTCAGTGAACCGAGTTGGTCACTTCGCTTTTTCTAACCTTATCCGGGCACATTTGTACCGTCAGGGTTAACTTTCGGGGTCCATGAAGCGTTGTTAAATCGTCTTAGCCTCCCCTTCTCTCTCTCCCGCAAACCAGTAACACTGCTTAGTGATTTTAGTCGTATGGCTGGTGGAGCAGGGGATTCGCTGCTAATTTTTGAAAGCCTATCTGAACAGTGATGCCCTGCTTAATGGAGCCATATCCCTGATTCTTAGCCAATATATTTTCTGCTCTTAGTTCAAGTGATCGGAAATGTTAGCAGTGGTGGTGGTGGAGGGAGGGAGGAAGGGGGCGTTCACACGCTCGTCGTGCTACGCCGTGGAACTCAATCTATAGCCCTCTCAGGCATTTATACAGCCACCGGCCATGGCGCCTTTGGATCATTACATTTGCATACATCGACTTCCTTTATGCATAAGATATGTCTTAAGCTGTCGGCTTCAAGTGTAGCAAGATGAATTTAGGAAATACCTCGGCGAATTTTTATTAATTTGACGTTTCATACCGCGTGGTTGGGCTCATTATCGAAGATAAAAAGGTGCTGAAAAACACAAGTTCTACACAAGTCGTCTGTAGTCCCGCTGAATCGCTATCTTCTCCAGTGCAGAGGGCCGTAACTGTTCTCCCCTCCGTCTTCCCGAAACATCGTACTTATGTGGCCACCCCTCTCATGCTAGTTGTCTGCCCAGTCGTGCCAACCGATCAAGTTTAACTATCTCACTTTCTCTTTTATTCATTTCGTCGGATGACGGGTTGGTGTCACCGTCTTAAACATTCACGAGTACAACTCGATTTTCCGAAGAGCGTTTCTGTTATATCCCGATGGGTAGTTGGAAGAGAAAGATAACCGGTTCGCGAAACAATAAGTTTATTCTCAACTGCAAACACAAGCGGAAATTTCTCTCTTATGCAACTCGCAACTGGAGTTCTGGAATATTCCAGCCAATCGCGGTCCATGTTCTGAAGGACGTTCCAAAAACTTCAGGCTCGTAGCGTGTCTGTCATTGATTGGCCGGTTTGTGCGTGAGAAGTGTTTAACGGACAAAATATCGATCTGCCGCATGCGTGAGCATAAAATATCACGTGTGCTCGATACTGCAGCGCACGCTAATTGGTCGTCTGAGTCAACATGCCGCGGCCAACACCGCGCGTTATTGCGTCGACGTTTAGCAATGGGTCACGTCTTACCAGTTTCCTTTTCATTACAGCATCTCAGAATGCAAACTACTTCAGTTATTCAATAAATGTTTCTATCCAACTGCGGGTGGAAGTTCCATGTCGTGCCTAATCGGTCGACGTTTGAGCACCAGTGATGGCTAGTTAATATTCCTCTAACATATCTTCTACTTAAATTTCGTCAAGCTTACGCTACGTGTGTGAAAGTCAGCAACGGACATTGTCGCTTTGCACACAACACATAAATCTCTCTCAAGTAGTCCTTGAATGTGATAGTGTGGCTATCACCGATCTGCTTACGGAACACGCTCTTCCCATTGTGTAGCATGGTGCAATGGTAGAGTGTAATCTTCAATGACCAAAGGTCCTGCCTGACTGATGACGGCTTATAAGCCAGAATTTGGAATGCTGGTCTCCCTCGTCTTTGTCGATACCACCTTGTATCAACCTGTGAAGGATTTAAAGTTACTCTAAGCCTCTAATTTGCATGATAGACCCAGCATGCACTCCGTTAACTGCAAGAAGCTTACTGTTGGGGAGCTAGTTACTCAGAACCAGCTTTTTTCCTTTGATTTTAGGTGCTTTTCTCGGAAACTACTGATGGACTGGCCTCCCTCTGCACAGTCGGGCTCCGTGTCTCCAACCTCAACCTGCTCGCCGTCGAGGAAGAGGAAGAGGATTTGCGACAGCAGCAGCAGCGTCTTTCCTTCGCTCCGGCAGGAAGTCTCTCTCCTGCCGGTCGCCCTCGTCTGGTCTTCGATGTAGCCAGTGCCAACACCTTGAGTGCCCTTCGGTTGGAAGCCTGTGGTCTGCTTTATCGGTTGTGGAGAGCCAGCTTTGAAGTCTTCTCCGTTCGTGGATTCCATCGTGTGCACCTCCAGGTAGGACACACACACGCATTTAGTCCTAGCCAGACGGGCGTATGTATCTCCTATTTCAGATGGGGTATGACTGGCTGATGATGGCTTATGAGCCAGAAATGGACATTTCATTCTTATCTTTGTTGACACTGTCCATCTGACTATAACACTTACCGTTTTGCGGCTGGTGGTTTGGCTCGAACATGAACTGCAAGGCATTCTGTATCGTGATGCCTTTCACCATTTGGGGCTATCTCATGCAATGTTAACCTTGAAATTCTGAAATTTTTGCTTTGCGGTTTGAATGAAGTACCTAGGTTGGGCTGCAAAAATCCCCAAGGTGTTTCAGTAACCTCAGGCTGCCGGATTTCGGCCGAGCCTCTTTCTGACCGCCTGCAAAAATATTGCCAAAAAGACGACTACTTAAGTAGTATAAATTTTTCTTATTCATGTTCGATGTCCTCATATATTCAAATATACTTTATAAAAATAAGGAAAAGTAATCTTTTTTTGCACTCATTTGGGTAGAAAGTGGGTATTTTTTGAAATTTTATACTTTAGAAGAGGTTATCTTTCGGCTTTAGAAAACTTTTCCAATTTCCTGCTAGTTTGAACCCTAGCAGCAGGTGGATTTGATCCTGTGGCCTCCTAGCAAAATGCTGTGTACTTAGCGTGTAAGTAAATTCGTAAATTTTTCTATGCTGTTGAAAAGATGTTATATAGGACTCATAAACTGTTGCTATGGCGGCGGACCGTGTTTGATACTTCATAATCAGCATTAATAAAGCGGCAGGTACGATGGCGTTTAAATGGACATTTCCGGCTATTAAAAAATCTCACAATTAAAAGGTTTTTCTAAACCGAGGGATAGCCTTTAATCAGGTATGTAGTTTGAAGAAGACTCAAGTTTTCTACTAAATGAGTACAAGAAAGTTCATTTTTTAAGCATCTTTCTATGTGTTTTAATTTCTGTAAATATTTAAAATGAATGACTCAAATGCTACATATGCGGTTTTTTTACCAAGCGTTGTTTATGTATTATGGCTGGAAATAATCCCACTCAAAAGCTGGCATTCTGCCGTGACTTGAATATAATAGAATTAGCCTGCAAGATAATTAATATTTCAACCCCAACTATGTAATCCTTCCAAAATGAAAACGCACTTCAGAATTTTAGTTGACATTTGATGTGGACTTGTGGCGTAAGGGCTGCTGTGACTGCATCCATGCTTGCTCGTACAACACTCAGACTGCTGCCTGCCTGTTCGCGAACTGGGCTTCAGACCAAGGGATCTTCGATTTCCGTCTGCAGAGGACTGTCATGAGGGCTAAGTTCAACCGTGACTCTGTGGCTTTACTCTTCGTTCAAAGTAGGATCTAGTTACTCCAACCCACTTGCCAAACTTTGAAGCCACGACTTTTATGTGTCGCTGTAGGCTTCTGTTATTTATCCTGCTTTTGGTCCACGTCTACCTCCTCTTTTTTTCTTTCTCTCTTCCCCTTTCGCACAGATGATTATATCCCTGTCCAAACTTGTCGGTAACATTGGACCAGAGTTTGAGACCAGTCTTAGCCTCTTGCACAGCCTGGCGGAAATGGACGTTCAGCGCGCTGGCGTTGGTGGTGCCTACCGCGAACGTTCTGTCAGTCCCTTCGCCGCCTCCAGCGGTCTTGCACTCCTGGGCAACAATGGAAAGCAGTTCCTCGAGGACATTGATGACTTAATCAAACGCATTCGCACCGTTCTGACGGCCACGGATGAGATGCGCCGACATAGTGACGACCCAGAACTTCTTATTGACCTGCAGTACTCACTGGCGAAATCGTATGCCAGCAACCCCGTTCTCCGCAGGTACCCGACTAGGTTTTAATTTTGACAATGTGTCTACTTGTTATGGGTCAATAGCACATTATGTTTTTTTTTTTTTCTATCCGACTTAGAGCTTGGTTGGAGAAACTTGCTGAATCGCACCTGTCACTCAAGAATATGGCTGAGGTTGCGATGGCCAAGTTGCACATTGCGGCCCTGATGGCCGAGTATTTACGCAAACGGGGTAAGCTGTCAAGTTTTTAGAAAATACTGTGGGACTTTTTTTTACTTTATCTCACTTCATAGGAATTTGGTCAGTACACCTATCGGTAGGGTTTATGTCTCAAGGCTAATAACATTTGTCGCTAACACTCGACTAGGTCACTTAATTTGATACCCGTTGTGTAGGTAAGGCCGAATAACCAGCTTGGACAAGATCCTCTTACATCTATTCCCAGTTCATCCTGCTGTTGCGGCCAAATAATGTCAGAAGGGCTGAAGATGAACATGGACACAGTGCCTGACGATGCTCTTTTACGCATGCTACACACGCCCCATCTCAAATGTGAGGCTTCAAGTATGACTGGCTTGTCTGCCCTTTTTTGCAAATACTGTAGAGAGAAGGCTCGAATGAAGTCTGCTTCGGTCTCACTGAGAACTTATCGTTAAAAGCTGGAAACCTTCCAATCCACAGCTTTTATAGTGTCGTGCCGGTTTTGAACGCGTTAGGTCAACTATTTGGCAGAACTTATCCACTTGTAAGGAGGAAGAAAGTCTCACTAACGATCCCATACTGGAGGTTGGATTTAGTACTGGGCAAGGAGACTTTGAATGACCTTGGGGGCCCTCTAGTCTCTACCGTAATTTCTGTATCTAGCCGTTAATTCTGGTTTCTGGGGGGTATTGATGTCTATTTTAAGTGTTACACTCGCTAAACTCTTTTCCGCTTTATTTTCCATGGTTTTGACCCAATTTGAATACCGTTAGAATGTGAAGTTGCGCAACTTCTGCTGGCAATTAAGGCAAGTGCGCACAGGAGCATGTTGTAATGTCGCACTGTAAGAAAACGTCTACAGTATGTTTGGCTCAAACCGCTGACATTCCAGTTTCACATCTGATACGGGTTGTAACTGTACAAGACGAACCTCTTAAATGCACGAAAGTGCCGCTCTTACTTGCATTTACCTTCACTATTTGATATGATCGGTAATTTTCAACTAACAAAGAAAATTTATAACTGCATCCTTCAATTTGCGGTCTGGAGGGCTGCCAACTTGGCCCGTATATAGCAGCTTTTGTAGAGCTTATTTCACCCTGCATAGTAAATCTTCAATCCTGGGTGACAAAGTACTCACTTATGGTGGACTTAAATCAGGAGCCACTGAAAACTGGCATTTCTTCGATGAATGCTTTTTCCTCGTTCGCAGCCTGCGCTAAGACCGATTAACTGCTGGGGAGCAGTTAAATCTTGAAAATCGATTTCATATTTCCCTTGCTCTTTAAATACTGGAAGTAGGGCGTTGAACTTAGGACTAAACACCCTCAAATATCTCATGCGGGTATGAAGATGGTTCAGGAGAAGGTCTGTCAGACTGGTAAAGAACTATGGTTTGAAACTTTGTTCGATCTGTGACCACTCATTCTCAGAAGCTCAATAAGCCACTATAGCCAACGGTAAAGATTTTTGTGCACATGGCCAGCATGTCTTTACACTTACATTCTAATCTCCGTTTTCTTTACTTGGGTATTAATCGATACTGTTGAATATAGCCTTCTGTAGTAGATGGGTGCCCATCGATCACGTTACGAACACACTCGTCCCCTGCCAGCAGCCGCATAGCGGTTGCCTAAGTGAGATTGCAATTTATTTGGTCAGTTACCACTGTGCTTATCTAAACCATACCGTTTCTTTTATATCGTCAGGCGTATTCAATTCTAATGGTTTTACCCCTGTTTTACCACTCTTTATAATCCTGCTCCCTCTTTCAGGTTGTTTGGATAGTGAGTTCTTACGCTTTCTCTCAGTGCGGAGAGAGGTTTTAACTAGGAATCACGCAATCTTTTTTTATATTTACTCGCTTCTCTCTTCTATGGTTGCGTTGCTGCCACTGCATTGCTCATTGCCTCGATGTGCTGGCTGCTAAGACCTCCGTTCCAGTATTCTGTCAGTAGAGGAGGCTAAGTTGTCTGCACCCAGTGATAATTGAAATATCACGTTCCCAGCCCCTATCACCTTTCGCCGCCTGTCCCTCCCTTGCATGCCACCCACACCCCACCACCCCTATAAGTGATTCCCACACCCACAGCCCAGTTTTACAGTCCATGGCTTTAAATTTGTCCGCCTCTCTCTCTCTCTCCTTCTTGTGATGCTTAAAATCAGTGGAATACTGGCTTCTTTTAACGCAGGCGAGTTTCCTCAGGGCTGTGATGCCTTCTGCAAGATTTCGTCCAACATTCGGCGGGAAGAGACGTGCCAATTGGCTGACCCCTCAATCCTCGAACTCGCCTACAATCAGGTTCCTTGCATATATTTTACTCTCCTTAACTTGCTACTTTTAATTGGTACAGTAGAGCATGGCTTTTGCAATCAATCGTTAACATTCTATGCAATTGACTACCCCACTATAGTGCAAATGATGGTGGTGGTGTACAACTCCTTTATGCTATTCCATTAATGCATAAGTCCTATTCAACACTAAGAATAATTGTTGTTTTTTATGGTGGAATTGCGTTTACCTATCACCTCGCTAGTCCTGCATATGCTATTATTTGCTTGGCTATAGATTGAGACCCAAGACCTGTTGGTTAGAAGTTTAACGCCAATCATTTAGACATTATTAACATTACGGTATTCTTTCAGCCAACCTACTCGAATAGCAGTCGTATTTTTATGCGTTAAATGGCCTATCTTAAGCTGATAATCGTCTTTTTTATCTTTAGGAAGACCTTCTGCGTGATCTTGCGGATGCCGCTGTCGCCTTGGAATCAGCTGGCCTCTTCGAGGCCCTGCAACCGGTCTATGCCCTCGTAACGCCGGTTTACGAAGTCAGGCGCGATTTTCTGGCCCTCTCAAGGATATACCACCACCTGGGAGACGCCTACAAGGCGATCAACGATGCAGAGTCTCGAGGTCATCGACTCTTCGCCTCGTACTATCGCGTAACGTTTTTCGGAAAGGCAAGTTACCCATTTTACTCCGCCTCTTTTCAGCCAGTTTTTTTTTTCAAAATACTGCTGCAACTTTGCAAGGATTGTTCACAATTTTTCAGAAAATTTAGGACTCCTCAACCGATCTTCGATCAATTTCTACATATACGTTAGCCTTTACCTTATTATACCTGATTTTCCCCTTTCTGAATTCTCACATGTAGGCCTTCGAAGGATTTGCGGGAAAATCTTTCATCTACCGCACCGGGCCCTGTCAAAAGTTAAGCGTCTTTATCCATTCCATAATGAACGTGCACACCCAGCGTCTGGGTCGGAACAAGGTGCAGCTTATCACCGATAACTACGTCAGCCTCGATTCCCTCTCCCCCGACAAAGCCTACATCCAGGCTAGTTCCTCTAATGTATTTTCGTAACAATAACGGTCTACTTATTTGTAATTGAGTGGCAATAATTTATGTAAATTTATTATAGGTAACGTTTGTTGAGCCCTACGTGCCTGAAACTGCCAGCGATGCCCTCACGGCGTTCGAGCGCCAACACGATGTTCGCCAGTTCTTCTTTGAAACACCTTTCATCATGCAGCCGGGTGAGTTGATTCCGAGATTTTCACTCAATCATTTACATGGACGTTTCTGGTAAAAAAAGCCCTACTTTCCTCTCCACCAGGCATGTCTGTCGAGGCATGTGTCACGGCACCCGGTCCCAGACGCACTGACGACCTGACCGCACAGTGGTTGCGTCGCACTACGCTAACCACCGAAGCCACCTTCCCCCACCTCCGTTGCCGTCTCGAGGTGACTAGCACTCAGGACACTGATCTGTCTCCGCTGGATGCCGCCATTGAGGCCATTCAGGTTAATCTCTGTCTCCTGCTGGGCAGTATTTTTTGACTATTCTGCAACTCATATCGAGCGATTACCAGTAGAATCTGGGCAGATTGCTTGGCTCTTCTGTATTAGTACAAAATTGGCTGTGTTCTATTAACATTGGCCCTACTGTGCCGGGGAGATTGCAACGCCAACTTCTGAAGCTTGGGCAGTCATTAGTTTAAGTGACGGCACTGATAAGCCTATAGTTTTTTTTTTCCTGTTAACTATTTTTTGGAGTTTTTGCATTTTATACTATTTGATGGTAAGATACGAATGTATACTCATCCGCCCTCCCTCCAAATTTGGACGTAAGACCACCTCTGATAGGGAATGGTGGTGAAAGGGGATTTCACGGATGGGTCCCTGATACACTCACTGAAAGCTCATTAGTCATACCATTTTCTGGGCAGTTACCTGGACCTTCCCTTAAAATGAGCGTGGCACCTTTTTTATGAGATTGTGCGACTTCCTATTGGCTACTTCTTGTACCGTACGGTGATGAATTCAGCGTCACTTACTAAATCAACGAAGAAGAGTAAGTTTGAGAAACAAACAGACGGGATTCTCCTCTTAATTGAAAACTCGCCTTATTTATCTGGAATACTAGAAGGTTCTGGAACATTCCAGCCTATGGCGTGCCAATTGTAAAGGACGTTCTGGTCTCTGGCGTGTCGGTCGTTGTTTGTCCGTTTCTTGCGCGAGAATCTCTTCACGGAAAAATCTCAAATGCTCGACCAACCGCACGCGTAAGCAAAGGCTTTGCACGTGTCCGGTACCGCAGCACACGCTTATTGCCTGCCTGATTTAATGCGCGCATTCCGTGGCCGGCTTGGACTGCTCCAACGTGCGTGGTTGCGTCTTTGTTTCGCCTCAGGCAGTGACACCACACAGTTTTTGTTCTCGGTAACACCCCATATTCGCGTGTTAGAGGTAGTTGTGTGCCGAAGTGCAGGAGATCAATGTGTATATCCACATGCCGTCTAGCAACTGCTTTAGCACGTTTTTGAACGATCCAGAGGATCTCATTAGTTGCTCAGCATACTTAGACTTATTCGCAGGATATGCGCACATGCAAGCTACGGCTTATTTATACATGGACCCTCTGTACCGAAATTTTCCTTCACTGACAGCACTGATGTGGCAGGCAATCGGCGTTTCACCATCAACGCAAAACAAACTGCAGTCTACACCAGGCTATATTTTGTTTATTTGTTGCTATTTTGAGTACTATTTCACCGAGCAATTCGATAATCTGAACTCATAGGATAACCGCTTGATTTTGTTAATTACTCCACAAAACACGGAAATAAATGCACCGCGCGAATTATATTCATGTATAGTGTCTACCTATTGGATTTAGGTAGGTAGTACTGCTTATCCTGATTCCACTACCAGATTTCTGTCGGGTGCGCTTAACTTGGGTGTAGTGTCCTTACAAATATTTGACGAAGGATGCCGTATAATTCTGAAGTCTGTTCGTCTGGTCAAAAATTGGCAATTATTTTACAATAAGTAAAGAAGAGGTATGATAAGAAGAAAAAAATAAGAACTAAAATGAAGCAAAAAGGAAAGGAAAGGGAAGGTTGTTTGCTCGCCAGAATGATAGAGAGCGATCAACCTTCTTCTTCTTGACTTATACACACACCTGGAATGCGAACATTTGCCTCTATTCGTGAATTATTCTGCTTCCTTGGATGTGATGCTTCATTCATTTTAAGCCAGCCTTTCCAAATTTATCGTCAAAGTTGCTTCCTACAGGGGTTGGGAAAAGTAGACAGCAAAAATCAAATTTTATCTGTTATCATTTTGTTTCTACACGTCATAAAACGCGTCCGCTGTGCACGCGCTCTTTATCCCCATTTTGGCTCTTTTTGACGACTGTAGTGCCCACTCGTTCTGGTATTTTGCGTTAGTTATCATACTTCTACGGACGCCTTGTTATTCATTCCGTATTTGATTTGAAATGTTATACCTTTCGGTGGTCGTTCTTGTCCACCGAAACCTTCTTGTGAACTCAGTATGTTTTTGCCGCCTACAGATGAAGACCCGGGAGCTGTCTTCGCATCTTTCTTTGGCCCCGCGGGAGAGCCCTCACTCCTGTGAGTTGTTTCTCTATTTTTCTGAGAAAATGTCATTGGGTGTCGTTGTGCGTCTGCCCAGACTACTCCATCACAAGGTGCAATAGAGCAAGCGTGTTTCGTAACCTGATTGCTGCACGCTGTTTTAAAAATAGTTGATAATCCCGATCGCAACTAACAAAACAACGGCCTGCGGATCAATGGTGGAGTATTCGACCTACAAATGCTCGATAACCAAATAACCTGATTTCAAATCCCAGATCCGCAAATCTAGGTTTGTGTGTTACTGGTTGACGAAATGGGCGTCCCAGTCGCCCTTCTCTCTGCTGGTATTTCTTTCGGAAGATCTATATATTACGCTAATAACTTCAGTAATTATAGAGCGAATGACTGAAAGTTTAGTTCTCGGAACGCTAGGTAACCAACTGCGGAGCTGAACTCCTTACAGCTGTGTCATACAGAGACAGATACATCGGCGAAGCGGGGCTTAGCTTGTAGCTAGTGCCTATTTTGGAGGTAAGTTTAATCCACAGTATATATATATATATATATATATCCCAAGGTGTTCAACACTTGGGATTGGTATGACTGGCTGATGACGGCTAAAAGGCCATTCCAGTCTCCCTTGTCTTTGTCGGTTCCACTTTATCGACATATACTACACGTCGCTATGCGACCACCTGCGAGGGCTCTAGTCTGAGCTCCAGGCACAACGGAACATAAATGTTCCTTAAGCAGATCGGTGAGTAACACACTATCATATATATACAGTAGGTGTCCTAACTCATGAAATCTGATGAATTTCATTAGTTATGGCCCTTTTCGCGAAATCAGCGCACACTGCGTCCACTAAAATTTTACGTCAATAAAGAACCGATTGTAAGGAAATATATGGCTTTTTGTGGTTTAAAAATTAATATAACATTGTATAGAAATTTTAATTTTTTTAGAATAGGTACAGATTACGAACATTTGAAAAGTTGACCTAGTTGAGTTAACTGAAGTTATAAATGTATAGGAAGCCTGACCATACAATTAAACGAGAGAATGAAGCAGAAAAAGCCGAATTACTTTTGAAAATAGTATTTTTTCAGAGTTTTGTACATACATATTCCTCTAGATTAAACGCAACGTAAAGTATGTCCGTCATCAAGCAGCCTAACATGAAAGTGCACATTCCAACACCGTTTCACAAGAATTCGTCGTTTTTCTTCCGTTTGTATATTGTCTTAGATTCTTTTGACCAAGGCAAGCAGATTGTCGCTTCATTGCGCCGATAGGGACGTCACAGGAATATAATATTTCATAAGCTTACATGTTTACAGGTCGGTCAATGACTAATAAATTTAAATAGAATCGTCAGGTGCAATCGTAAACGTACCATTTGGTGTATATAAAGAGGACTATTCTATTGTTAAATTTCTCTATAAATATTTCGAGTTTTCTATTACGAGGAGTTGCAGATAGTCTTTGAAAATGAGGCGAATTCTTTACGATTTTCAGTGTCTTCATTTGACTGCCCATAAATGTACATTTCGTTCGATGTGTTTGGTAAAACCCTCAAAATAACATATTTATTTAAAGCATTTACCGAAGCAGTAACTTTTTTGGTATTCTTTCTAATGCAGACGGCCGTCTGGGTCATATTTGTAGACTCACACAAACATGATAACTCGCTGCCATGAAAAATCCACGTCCACAACAAAAGCTGGGAAAATATATGAATATTATTAGTTAAAATATTTCCTGTAATAACGTATCTTTTTCAAAAGTGCTTTAATAAGACGTTTCGCTGTCGAATTCCTGCGTAATTAACGTCTTTTCAAAGGGAGGTCAAGAAAAAACTGGGACCGTTTGACCAAATTTTCGACTTCACTGAAAAGTAGGGATATAATTTCTGTTTAAAATTAAAGAACTCTCTATTCTCTTTCTATTGAAGCGTTTTTCGATATATTTGCTTAATTCTCAGTCTAGTTCTAAGCTTTCAAACACACAAGAGAGTGGCCGAATATATACTTCGAATTTGCGATGAAATGCGAATTTTCTGCCCCTTCCGTTTTAAATTTCCTTATTCATTTATAGTCAACTGCAGACCGAAATTGTCTTTTCAGGCTTCGCGTACGTCGTGACTGCGAAAAGTCGCGGTGTATCATCGCGTCTCGTATATATGCGCGTTTAAGCTCCTAACTATCGGTGTGGTAAAACAAAATACATTCACAAAAGTGTATTACAGCATTTTTTGGTACAAAACGCCATAACTTTGCAAAACTAAATTTGTCATTATTTTGCAGTAAAAAATGTAAGCTTTCAAACTTGCATTCACCTGATTTTTGTGAAAGCAAAACCAAATTTACCGTTCTACGAAGGGATATATTCCAAATTTTTCCGGCTTATATTAATGTTCATGCATAGTAATGCGCATAAAAACAAAACGTTTTGATCTGTAGCTTGTAATAGCGTACGCAAATTCCGGGATGGCAAGTAACGTCTGATTTTGCTCCATTAAGCCCCGTTTTCCCTTGAATAAACTGAGCTGAAGTGATCTCTTTATTATTAAACAGCTTTTTATTCATAAATTTAATACAACAAACAGAAATAACACCTTAAATGCCTGCTCTGCTACTACCTCAAATTCTGATATAGACATTTCATGAGTTAGGCAATCTACTGTATATATATATATGTATTCTGAAGGTGTATCGATTCGCGTCTTCATAAACTGTTTTCCTGACAACGAAAATACTTTCGCTTACTGCATTTTCACGCAATGATATGCCCACGTAACTGTCCTGCTTATAGCACTGCATCCAGCGCAGAGCTCGAGGTACCTCCTGCGACCGGAGCAGACGGTAAGCGGAGCTCCCCGTGTCCCCTTGTTGCTCGACATGCAACTCCAGGGGGCCCTTCTACCCACCGTCAATCAGGGTCCCATGGCCTACGCGCACGCCTTCCTCAGCCCTGAAAACGCTCTTTTGCATCCGCCGGCAAAAGTCCAGCGTTTGAAGCGACTGTTTCTGTAAGCCCCTAATCGTTTCTTTCTCACCGGCCGGCCGGCAAGCGTAAGCCGAACCACCGTTCACTCGCATTTTTCTCCCTGCTTTCAGTGACTTCTTGACAAAGTGCCTCGCCTTGCTCACGCGCTATCAACATATTATGATACAGGTGCACGAGGAGAAGTATCGGGCCATGCGGGAAGCCTTCGACAAATATCGTGTGGATCTGAGTAATCTACTAAAAGAGGAGGTGAGTGTTAGTCAGTGCACATACAGTATCTACCAGAAAGTACACGTAAAGCCACGGTCTAACGCATGTCACGCGTATGTGCAGAATCCAACGCACGTCAAGACCTAATTTGGCGCTTGTTTACACTAGCAGAACAGGCTTAGGACAAACGCGCACGGCGCGATATGTACTGCTTTATTTTGACCCGACATGGGCATATGGACCACTCCCAGTACTAACGGTGGCCTTGCGCTACTCTCCAGGGCAATGCCTATTCTCGTATCCTAACCTTAACCCTCATCTCTCCGGAGTGTGACGCAAATCAGCCTCTCACATAGTTAAGATCCATACTCCTTAGCGGACGTCTAGGATATGAAGTGCTGCGTTGCAATCCTGAATTCTACCTTCCTGCAGAAAAGGTGGTCATCTGTGATCCGACTGGTTATAGTAAAAATGATACATAGGTGTTTCCGACAGACTGAGGTACACCGAAATGGCCATTCTAAAAATGAAATTCGATGTTCCATTAAGGTGGTATGTAAAACAAGGATACGACCTTCCAAATTTTATGCGCGAAGAAAGACAATCTTTCTGTTATACAAAAGTTTCAATTTTATATTGTTAAACCGTGCGATGTCCATTTAAATCGCATAGTATCTGTCCGTTTATTAATCCTCTTCATCAAGTATGCAACACCCGTTGCAAAATGTAATGAATACTAAATGATAACTTCGGATTGACATAGATGAATGAATGTTTTTCTTGTACGCAAAGCCCACAGCCCGTAGAAAAGCGAAAATGCGACGACAGATCGGGTTCAATTTAATCGGAACTTTGGAGCAATTTTTGAAGTCAAGAGTATACAATTTGATTGCCTATCAAACTAGTACAACCAAAATAGTTCTTTTCGATAAATATTTTTTTATTTTTAGAAGCACCGAAAATCAATTGAAAAAATGCATACTTCCCACGTATTATATTTTTGTCGAGGACAGTTTTTGCAAGCAGCCGAACAGACGCACATTCAAAGATCCGTATCCCGGCGTGTAGGAAATATAGTAGGGACATGATGTATGGTAACAAATATTATGATCTCATTTAAGTAGTCCTTCCTAATCGAGAAAGCATTTCAGAATATCGATTAACGTTTCATAAGATCGTTCACTAACTGTAGCTAACATCCCAGGGCCTTTATGGCGTTGTTCTACGCCCGCGCGCCGGTTACGAGAAAATTAGCGCTGTCCACTTCCATCAATATCCTTTTGCTTTTTCACCCTACTCTTATATTTCGGTATGCATTTTAAATCCCCCTGCAGATCGTCGTTGATGAAGCACGCCAGGTCGTTTGTCCCAAATCTGAAATTACCTGCTAACTTCGGCTCCTCCGCCCCGCACCCGTCTCCGACACTGTTACGCCGCCGCATGTCGCTTCTATTTTTGTACGTGCAGTCCTACAGGGCGCCAACTTGGTGGATTTTTCCACCTGGGACCCACCAACCTGCCGTCTCGCCAGATTTTACCAATGAACATTTCGTTTTTCCCTGATCATGCCGATTTGTTTAACTTGTGTACATGCGCAAACGCCTTTTACTGCGTCTTAATACGCAGGACCTCCATCCCATCCCACCCTCTCTGGCGCTTTACACCCACCGCCAATTTGGTTGTATTCTTTTTGTTTATTAAAGAACGATCTCTTTTTGTTTTGATACGATGGTGACCCCCTCTGTGTCCGGTATTTTTATTCCGGACAAACTGATATCCTTTGTTCTGGCAGTTAGGATCGAAGGCATAACGTATGTTCAGGTGGTGGGGCGTATATAGACTCCTACAGCTCTTTTCAGTCACTCGCGCCCAATTCCCGCGCCATATGGCGACCAGCTCGGATAGTTGACTGATGCCTGGAAGAGGGAAGAGAGCCAGATTTGGGTAGATTCGGGGGATTAGGGTCCACACGGCACTCGGAGCTTATTCCTCGTTATAAACAATTCGACGTGCTTTTATGCTATAACTATACGCTAAATGACGTGATTTGGAAGACTGCCAAATGGCGGAGATAACTCGGTCTTCCTCTTAGGACGGAGAGTGGGCGTGCAACGGCTCCTTCTTAATGTGGCCTCTATGGCACTCTCACTCAGCTTGGATCCGCCATTCAGCGGTGCATTAAATAATGGTCCACCGTGCACGGACCAAGCCTGAGTGGCACACGTAGACGGGTTGTTAAGCTTTGGCGGTCACTGCGCCCGATCCCGCGTCCGGTTTTGACTTCGGAACCAAGAGTATGATGGAAGAGAAAGTTCCTTAGATGCTGCGTAAGTCTACTATCCTTATAAGCTAAGTCGCCCTAAAGTGACCGCCCTTGCGCTCTCCCGTTTTTGGACACAACGTGGACACCGTCGGTAACGGCGGTCGGGCTGTCATGTTCAGGTGCTCAACTCACCTTAAATGAGGAATATTATCGTCAATTTTTTTACTAGCACTATCTTGCGAGAGCTGTAAGCAGAATTGTACGTATAAGAGTTGAAAAGTACTGCGATGACCGTTACTACCCCAGCGGTGGGGGGAGTGGACAGTGGGTTCTCGCACGCGAACTCGGGCATAGGTGGGGGGAAATTTTGCAGTTTCTGTTCACATGTTCCACTGTCGGCTCACTTACTATGGCTACACGAAGTTCGAGATATGCTTAGGTGCATTTACCGACCCGACAAAGATCCTCCGTTTGCGCTTACGAAAGCATATAAGCCGGGAAATTATGCGGGCTTGGAGACCACCGCTGGCGGCCATAACCTAGTCTTCAATATCAGTCGGAGCAAATTCGTAAACCAAAGTCGTTTAGAATCCGAATCTGTGAACCGCGCCTGATTTTCTGGGCGCCCACGTCAGGGTCACCCAGCCACATGATGGGAACAAGACTCGTTTCCACGGCATTCTGGAGGACATTGCTGATAACATGTAGTAACATACAAAAGAACTGAACTGAAAACGTTGCATGATCACCTCTAGCATAGCAATGGTGTTAACTTATAATTTGGACCCTGGTGGACTAGATAGCAGTGAAGGTTCTAGAGAAAGGCCACGGTTAAATGAATCCCGCGTTGTTCTGTGGGCAAATCTATAAATAAAAATGATCTCTGATCAACCCACGCAGCGAAATACGGGCTGCGGAGAGAGGAATGGGAAAGAACACTACCTCCAAGACGTGGTGTCAAGAAGACCGCAAAGTTAGTGTGACGCTTACTACGCACAGGTGCGAAGGCTCATTGACTCGAACTGAGTCTGTCGACCTCATTCCATGCATTCCGGAAGACGGGACGTCTCTATTGTTTCGGGGATGGGGCGGACATTTAAACTGGCAAAACCCTTGACCCCACATAAGAATTCTACTAACCCTCTCTAATGGTGCAAAATGCGCCTTTCTCAGTGTTGTGTCGGACCCAGAGTCCAGCAGAGTATCTCATATGCGCCAAACGCCAAGGCTCACTGCTTCCAACCTCCAGTTGCTACGTTGCTTGGTGAGTTCCATGTCCTGCAAAGGGGATGGGTAAGGAGCCACCTTTCTCGGTGGCAGTGAAAAAAAGCATAGACCCAATACCTCAGTAATTTTTGTATATAAGCGTTAAGCGCTCCACTGGGTGTAGGTTCAGACTTCGGTTATGAAGGCGCTTGGGCATAGTGCAACACGAGTTGGTGACGTCCAAGATGATTATTGATATTCTAATCTAGTCTGCCCCTGTACATAGCATTTAATTGATTTTATTAAGACTTTGTCTTTGGGATGCCAGACACCGAGAGCAGTTTGGCTTGCGAATATGAAGGTAAACCCCCTTTCCAAGCACCAAACAGGCTAGACAACGATCATAACTTTCACTCCTCGCATTTCTTCTAGCAGTTCGTTATGAAAGCCCATTTATAGGTGTCCAACAGACGAGTTAGTAAAACCAGAGACATGGCACACACAAAAAGAAAACGACGCAAAGTATGCACCTTAATTTTGACGTTAGAAGAAAGCACCACGATCAAGAGGCGTGTTTTGGGATAGCCTGGATAAAGAACTCGCCGACTGAGGGCTTGAAGGCATTAGCCATGGAGGCCATGGCAGCAAAAGTGACCTTTTCCTTGATTTTTGTGGATTTTACAGACGCCTCGTGGTTGGTGATAAAGATCCATTGGTCTCCAGCCGCCAGGGTATCTTCTGGTGAGGGAGGGCATGGCTGCCATTTTTGTCCTTTCAGTACCAGCTCCAGTTCTTCGTCGGAGCTGATGTTCAGAAGGGACATAAGCAAAGACTTCGAAATACGCTGGTACGTGGTGTCGATCACGTAGGCGATGACTACAAAACATGATGAGAATAGGCTCAAGATAAGAAAGACAGCGAGGGTTCGACCAGAGATCGTTCACGTTGCATGCAATGACGGTTTATGTGCCTTTAATAGACTAAAAAGTGCGCAATTAAGTTAAGACCATCAAACCGCGTTTCAGATTACAATTAGAAAATTGTATAGTCCACCTTATGCTAAACATCTTCGGTAACAGAATCTGCGTGTGTGTGTTGTGCCCCCCGGGCTGTAAGGGGTAGCATCAAAAAGATAGCATTTGGTCGCTCCATTTGTCTCGTACAGGCGGTGAATGTTCCTGTGGCCGCCTCTAACTGGTAACCAACTGTTACCTGTGGTTCCTTGAAGTTGAGTTCTTCCCAGCGGCCACACCACGGGCAACCGTCACGACCAGACCAGATAAGGGTCTCCGGTGTTGTGTGTGCTTCCACAACCGGTATGTCTGACTCCCGAACTTTCCCCCTCAAAATATCCCATGGTGGGGGGCGACAGCAACTCCGTAGACGGCCCAGGCTAACTCGGGGCGCTTTCACACTAAAACAAAACCGTTAACCATAGTGAAGTTCGGCAGCCGTCTGGGATGTCCGAGCAGCCCTCTTTAGGGACAGCACTGCTTGTCTCCTCGCGGAGGAAGGGGCTAGAAAAGGTGCCCTAAACAAATGCTGGTTCTCACGTCTTTTGCAGCCGGCCGCGGCTCGCAAAATACGCGGTCGTAAAACTCAAACAAACAACAATACCCCCGTCCCCATCCCCCGCGCCATATCCTCCGGGCTGCCCAGGTGAGTCCGCTCGCAGTAGCAGCCTGGAATGTTCGTTCCCTTTTAGACAATCCTAGGAGCAACCGGCCAGAACGGAGGACGGCGCTAGTCGCTCGGGAGCTGGCGTGCTACACGGTGGACATTGCTGCCCTATGCGAGACCCGATTCTCTGAGCAGGGTCAGCTGGATGAGGTGGCTGCCGGGTACACCTTCTTCTGAAGCGGCCGGCCAAATGCAGAGCGACGCGACGCTGGTGTTGCCTTTGCCATCCGGAACGACTTCGTGGGACGTCTGCCCTGTCTGCTGCAGGGTATCAATGATCGCCTGATGAGCCTCCGCCTGCCTCTTCGGGAAGACAAGTTCGCCGCCATCATCAGCGCCTTAGCTCTCCCAATGACGAGCCCTGATGCGGCAAAGGACAAATTCTACGAGGACCTACACGCCCTGCTGGCGACTGTGCCGAAGGCGGATAGGTTAATTGTCCTTGGTGACTTCGACGCCTGCGTCTCGGTAACTATAACGATAAAGGCCTCCTTCTTCTGCAAACCTGTGCGGAACACCGTCTACAGTTGAGCAACACCTACTTCCACATTCCGAAGCAGGATGCCACGTGGCTGCACCCTCGGTTGCGGCGCTGGCAGCTGCTGGAAGAGGTTCTCGTCCGGAGGCGAGATCGACAGGACGTGCTGGTAACCAAGGCGATCCGCGATGCCGATGGTCGGACGGATCACTGCCTCGTCCTCTCCAATATGAGCCTTCGACTTCAACCCCTCCGAAGGCCCCAAGTTAAGCGACCACCAGGTAAGTTAAATACTCTTTTGTTAAATTTTACTGCTCACTGTTTTGATTTCAGTAACCAAATAACCCAGAAACTTGAGTACCTGCCTGCTCCAGATCATAACTGCACCATGGAGACACGATGGTATCAACTGCGGAACGTCATCTAGTCTACCGCCCTCGAAGTCCTTGGACGCGCACGCCATCAACTCCAGGACTGGTTTGACGACAATGACGTCGACATCAGCAACTTACTCGCGGAGAAAAATGGACTACACAAGCCTACATGGACCTTCAGACTGACGCAACCAAAGCAGCCTTCTTCAGATGCCACCGCCTTGTACGGCAACGACTGCGGGAGATGCAGGACGCCTGGATGATCCGAAAGGCTGAGGAAATCCAGGGGCCTGTGAACCGCAATGAAATGAAAAACTTTGTCAAAGCCATCAAGGCCATCTACGATCCCTGCATCAAGGGGACCGCACCTCTGCTAAGCTCTGACGGCACAACACTGTTGACAGAAATCGCAAATTCTGAAGCGCTGGACCGAGCACTTCAGAAATGTCCTTAATTGCTCATTAGCCATCTCCGGTAAAGCCATTGACCGGCTCCATAAAGTAGACACGAACAATGATCTGGATATGCCGCCCTCCCTACCATAAAACAATCCGGGCCGTGCAGCAGATTTCCAGCGGTAAAGCACCGAGATCCGACGCAATCCCACCGGAAGTTTACAAGCAGGACGGGCCCCGGCTGATGGCGGAAATGAAATTACTCTGACAGGATATGTAGCGCCAAAGACAAGTTCCTTAGGATTTCAAAGACGCAACCATCGTCCATCTCTACAAGCGGAAGGGGAACCGGTAACTTTGTTATAACCACAAAGGCATATCTTTGCTCAACATCGCCGGGAAGATCTTCGCCCGTATCCTTCCCAATCGTCAGAACGGTCACCTAGAGCAGGGCCTGCTCCCGGAAAGCTAATATGGTTTCCGCCGACACCGCGGAACAATCGACATGATCTTTGCCATCCGCCAGCTGCAAGGGAAGTGACAGTAGATGCGAACTCACCTTTACACTAACTTCACGGATCTAACGAAAGCATTTGACACGGTGAATCGCGACGGAAATTTGAAAGCCATGCCGAAATTCGGCTGTCCGGAGCGGTTCACACACATGGTGCGTCAGTTTCATGACGGGATGACGGCGTGCGTCACTGACAACGGGACGGTGTCCGAAGCATCCGCATCGCATAGATAACTGACGGGCACCTTCCCAGCAGTCGGCGTATGCAGGCCCTAATGCGCGTGTCTACGACTACAGTCCATGACTTGCTCTTCGTGGACGACTGTGCCCTTCACACCTTGACGGAGGAGGACATGCACAGGAGCATGGACCTCCCTGCCGCAGAATGCGCCAATTTTGGATTAAGAATCACTTCAGCCAAAACGGTGGTCATGTACCAACCGCCACCCAGCGCGGAATGCAATGCTCTCCGAATTAATGTCAACGGCACTCAACTCAAAAATTTGGAAACCCTTCTTTATCTGGGAAGCACGTTGTCACGCAACACGAGAATCTATGACGAGTTTGCTCAACGGATCTCCAAAGCCAGTCAGGGCTTCGGCCGGCTGCAGAACTCCGTGTGGAATCACCGCGGTATTAACCTGAACACCAAACTGGAAATGTAAAAGGCCGTCATCTTGACGACAGTCCTTTACAGAGCGGAGACCTGGACCGTCTGCTCGAGTCAAGCAAGGAAGCTGAATCACTTCCATCTCAGCTGCCTCCGCAGAATACTGAAGCTGATATGGCAAGACAGGATCCCGGACAAGGAATTCCTGGAGCGGACCCGAGTCCTCAGCATCCAAGCCATGCTGAGGCAAGTGCAACTACGATGGAGCGGCCACTTGGTGAGAATGGACGACGAGCGACTTCTCAAACGACTTTTCTATAAGAGGTCACTACGGGTGCTCGCGACAGGGAGGTCAAAAACGACTATACAAGGACACTTTGAAGAAACCTCCGAAGCAACTGAAAATCAACCCGACGACCTGGGCGGACCTCGCCCAGAATAGACCGGCATGGAGAAGATCCGTGAAGACTGGTGCAACAATCTATGAGGCCAACCGGATCGCCATTGCTAAGGCCAAAAGGGCGACTCGCAAGTCACAAGCACTGCGGATCAACACCGTCAATGCCCAAGCTCTGCCAAAGTGCCCACGCTGTCAACGCACATTCCGCGCGCGGATCAGCCTGGTCGGTCACGTTCGAACTCAATGTAACAACAATCGCACAACAACTTCTGCAAAACCTGCCTCAACACCTGCGATCCTCAAACCACTGATAACAACTTCATCGATGCCCCGCCACCCATGGTCGCGGACACTATCCTCCCTCTTCCACTCCTTCTGTCAATCACGGCGACGAACACCACTTTCAACACACCCGCCACCTCGGTGGCCACCTCCGACTACTTTCCATCTGCTACATCCAACACCACCATCACCACCCCCAGTAACAGTGATAGGGACTCGGTACTAACCTGTGCCCATCGCGATCGCACATTCACCTCACACATAGACCTGATCGGTCACTTGCGAATCCATCGCACAGAGACTGGCGAACTAGTACCTGGAGCACCAACACACAGCAGAGACCGTCGCCTTCATTGCCCTCAATGCCGACGCGCATTCACTCATTGCATGGGCCTGCTCGCTCACACGCACATCCACGAAAGCTGAATCCACCGCGATACCAGCGCATATTCCACACCCATTAACACTTCCCATATTCCTCCCATGAGTTGGACTACCAGTACCAGCAGCAGAGCTCCTGCAGACTCAGCGCCTCCCGACCTACCTTGTTCTCATTGTCACAGCAAATTCACCTCACACATCCGCCTGGTCGGTCACTTGCGAATCCATCACAGGACTGGCAAACCAGTGCCAAAAGCACCAACATACGCCCAACGCACAAAACTCAACTGGCCGCACTGCCCATGCTCACACCGCATGGGCCTATAAGGTCACATACCTCTCCATGAAAATCTCCGGTAGAACACTGCCGGCCAGACCACAACACTACATCTCTCCTCATCAGCGTCTGCACCTCACATGATCACACGTTAAACCACAAAAAACATGGTCTCAGTCTGCCTAACTGATTGAGAGGCGAGCATTATCCTCGGCTCCTTCTCCATGTGGCTCCTTTGCTGTATGTGTGATCTGAGCTTGAGAATATCACAAAGCGATAAGCGCCATGGGTCGGAAGGTTGCCAACTGCCAATTACACTTAAACCTCGCATTCAGTCCAATGTGTGTTGTGTGGAGTGGCTGACTGGTGGTCTGAGAGTCAGGTTGCGATGGCTCCTTCTTAATGTGACCTCTGTCTATCTTACATATGTGAGATGTGAGCCTTTCGACCCCCGGTTGTGCGAAATCCTGGTCGCTTGTGTTTGCAAGGGGCAGGTCATGTAAGTAGTACGCGTAGACGAGGTCACCAGCAGCTACGCCCACTTCCGCATCAGACAACTCACTGGCTCGGGCGGTGGTCTGATTGTGGGTGTGGGGGAGAGTGAGGTCGACAGCTCAGCGCATTTTCCTCACTATAAACAATCTGACGCACTTGAAACTATCACGGTGCGCTAAAAGCCGTGGCTTGGAATGTTGCCAACTGACGGGAAAACTCGGACCACGTGGTCAGCTAAATGTGTGTTTTGTGTAGAGTGGCGGGCTGAGAGTCAGGTTGAAATGGCTCCCACTCCGTGGAATCCGAACCAGGTGTGGTGGTATGCCCAAGGGCGACTCCGGTCGCGCCAGCCATCTGCGTCTTTTCCCACCTCCGGTTTTCTTGACTCTTTTGTGTAGAGTGGCGGGCTGAGAGTCCGCTTGAAATGGCTCCCACTCCGTGGAATCCGAGCCAGGTGTGGTGGTACGCCCAGGGGCAACTCCGGTCGCGCCAGCCATCTGCATCTTTTCCCGCCTCCGGTTATCTTGACTCTTTTATAACACCGGTCTCCGGTGGGGTCGGAGAGAGTGCGGTAGATGCAGCGCAAGTCTACTATCATTTAAAGTAATGAATGAGTAAGTCACCGTCACTGCACCACCATGGCAAGGAGCATACGGTGGACATCGTCGGACTACGACGATCGAACTGTCGTGTCGTGTGGTGATAAATTTACTATTTCGTGGCAGGGTTTGTGCTAATGTACATGGTACGTGATAGAGGTAGCAGAGTTTTTTTCCAATTGTGCTTACAATTTATTTGTTGGGAATTTGCTGTTAAAGATAAAACCTTGAAACCATATCGATTTTTTGACAACTATAGGCTAAAAACAAATAATCAAAATAGTTACTGACAGCAGAAAAGTGTCAGCAAAGGCAAGACGGAACCTGTCTTACTGTGAACTGCTCGGTGCATTTAAAAGCAGTATAAGATATCCCCTGCAGCCATCTCTGGAATATGCAGGCTTTGGAAGAGATATAGCGATATCATCTGGCTCGGATGACTGCCAGTCTGGCAAGTTGGTACCTTGCAAAAAGGTTGCAAACTAAAATTCACTGGCTGGTGTTGGTCTACAGGATAAGCTTACATCTGAAGGTCAGACTAGACTAAGAGCCTTGTCTGCGTCCGCCTTGTAAGACATGGAAGTCGACGTACATGAAGCGACACGTATTCGTAATTCAAGTGAATGTAAAATGTAGGCAATCGCACCCTTCAAAGACGAAATTTATTATTTTTAAGGCATACATTTCGATTTTGCGCATCTTCACGTTATAATATAATATGCAGGCTGCATGGGGTTTAAAAAAATAGTGATTACGTTATATCAGAGATCGGACAAGAAATTCTAATTACTGCAGAGTACGTAGGCAGATAAAAAGGCACAGAACCAATTTAAAAAAATAGTGATCACGTTATATCAGAGATTGGACAATAAATTCTAATTACTGCAGAGTACGTAGACAGATAAAAGGCACAGTAATGAAAACGCGAATGTTCTGAGTCAGAGTCCCATTTCGCTATTTCGATCGTCGTAAGAGACGAGTATAAACGCTTGCGCTTGAATCCTGTCAGTCGGAGCCTGTCCCCAGCCATACCAACTCTGTTGTTAATGGAAAAGCTAATAGTAAGGTAGATGCTAAGCCTGTCTGTATTGCTGTAAGCGCAAGTCATCTGATCTTCTCATAGACAAACTATGGTCTGTCTTTAAAGGAATGTTCGTTTTATCAACGTGGATTTTGGAAAAGAGAGCAGACACCTTTGCAGAGGCAGTAGAACTAGCGACAAGGTCTTAAAGCGAAACGAGATAAACTAGTAACTGTTAGGAATTAAAATTTGAAAGATGTGACCGTCGGTAAACATGATACTAACAGACAGACAAGAATCTTTGCGATTAATAAAGGCACGATACGAATTAAAGAGATAGAAAGAGAAAACAGCACTTACAGCTACGGACAGAGCTCTCCCAGTCTGCGATACTTGCAGCAACTTCAGGGTTCTCTTCGAGGGCTTCCTAATGATGTAAACAGCGCAGAAAATAACATACCCAAAACTTATGAAATTGACACGTTTCTAAAAGGTTACCCAAGTCAACGACTGTGCACAAAGGCTCTTCCATTAACTAGAAGAATGTACTTTAGACGGCAGTCTCACTCTGTCAGTTTGGATAAGGTATTTGCACAAGGTAAGGTCAGTCGATGGGAGATTAGCGATTGCTTTAAGCAGAATAAGCTTTACTGCGTCGACATTGAAAAGCTCTGGAGCAAATTGGTACCTTCAAACGAAATCAGTTCAGCAATAAGGTCTACATTCGAAGCATGGCCAGGTTGGCCTCAAAGTCGTACTCGCTTTCCTTGATCTGCCACGCTAAGTGCTTCTCCAAAATCGGTAGATGTTTTGGATTGTACCTAAAAATATAAAATTCAAAACTGCAAACCCTTCTATTCCCTTTATAAGTCTGTGAATACGGTCTTTTGGGTCGGTAATCTCCATATTTTGAAAAGAACAAAACGCGTGGACACACGCACAACGTCAGACTAAAACTGCTATATATGCAGCCGAGAGGACGGACGTTTCCTAACAAGATTGTATATCAACGTTCAAAGTACAGTTTTCCAGTTTCGAAATATTAGAGGTTACAGATTTTTTAGACCCAAGACCTCATTCTACGTTTAGTTTTTTCCTAACAGTATGACAGTTATCGGAAACAATTCACAAGTGTCCTGATTTGGACTTGACAAAAATGTCACACTGTAAGGATAAGGGACCGGCCCGAATCATGATCTGCGAATATATTCACTTATTCGAAGTTTAAAATGCTGCCGAAAATTCTGGCCTGGTCATTAATTGCTAAAGATTTGAACGCTAATGCAAACTTAAAAATAGTCATAAAAAAACGATTCAAAGCATCAGTGAATGTTAATTTACCGTGCAAGAGCTATTTTAATTAGCCGGAACACTCTGTGCACTCTGACTGGCATATATAAAAATGCTAATGAATTTAACAATAAGTTTGAGTTCTTTTTACTTACCACTATCCAAACACATACACGCAGTCTGTATTTTAGGTGTGCTCAGTTCAGTCCAGTTTAGTGTATTTGAGGAAAATAGGCGTACGCCTTTGAAATCCCTATTTGTTACATAAAAATAGCAAGAATAAGAAGCAAATTAAAGAGGTTACAGTAAACTAAATGCAGGCAGATTTACGTGGTTCACTGATACTGTTTAGGTTAAGTAGTCACATAGTCTTCGTGGTGCTGCAATATATGTATGTTAATCCGATGTTTGCATGTATCCACAGACTGGGACATTACAATTGCCTCCGGTAGGTTATTCCACGGTTCCACGACATAGTTGGTGAAAAAAAATACTTCCTCACATCAAATCTTACTGCGGGCACACTTAGTTTGAATGGATGACCTCGGAGATTTTTCGTAGTGGCAAGTTGGAAAAAGTCATCACATAGGAGGGCGCAATCCATGCCGCACGATACGGAAGGTTTGTATCAAGTCTCCGCCCAAATGCCTATAACTCAGAGGATAGAGCTTAAGGTTATTTAGACGAATCTCATATGGCAGTTCACCTTGACCTCTTACTAATTTTGTGGCTTGCCGCTGCACCCTTTCGAGCATGTTGTAGTCCTGTTGGGTTCACGGTCGCCAAGTTGGATTACATATTCAAGATGTGGCCTTACAAACGTACCAAAGACTTTAGAAAAGCAGTCTGCATCGAAAACTTTAAATGCCCGCTTGCTAGCGTACAGTATTGAATTGGCGGATTTAGCTGCCTTGGAACATTGCGTAGAAGGCTTCAGGTTGTCTTTCATCCAAACTCCAAGATCCTTCTGTGTGTGTGCTTCTCGGAGTGGCAAACCGTTCAAATAGTAGGGTCGCATATCAGTGACCTGATTTCGATTTCCCAGACGTAGCAGGGTGCATTTGTTTGAGTTGAAGGACAAGAGCCATTTGCGGTACCCCTCGTCCAATCAACGAAGAGTTTCTTGGAAATCGTCTATATCGGCATCATTGTGGATAACTTTCCAGATTTTTATATCGTCCGCAAACATAGCAAAGTTACAGTCCAATTCCTGTACACAATCATTACTGAACACGAGAAATAGAATCGGTCTGAACACTGAACCTTGTGGGACTCCACTATCGATGACTTTGCGCTTTGATCGCGATCCGCCTACACAGACCACATGGGAACGACCAAGGAGAAAATTCTTGATCCACGTAAGAAGTTTGCCGCCAATACCGAACATTCTCAACTTGTGAAGGAGACGCTGGTGTGGAACACTATCGAAGACCTTCTGGAAATCAATGTAGGCCACGTGCACAGTGTCTTTTGCATCGAGTGCTTTTGTCCAGCTTTCCATCGTATAAAGTAAGTTCGTAACACACGATCTTCCCCTTCGGAAGCCGTATTGTGCAGTTGATAAGAGGTTACGGGTTTCTAAATAAATCGTCAATTCCTTTTTGACAACCTTCTCCTTAACCTTGCAACAAATTGAGGTCAGGCTGACAGGCCTGTAGTTTGAAGCAAATGCACGACTTCCGCTTTTGTGAAGCGGTGTGATGTGGGCTGTTTTCCACTCGGTAGGAAGAATTCCCGTATCGAACGATTTCTGATGGATGTTACCATACGCATACAGATGTAGACCTGGCATAAGTATCTTAAGGGAGAAAGTTTTGTTATTGAGTTTTTTACAAACGTTTTACAGTTCCGGTGAGTTGGTGACTCGTTGCGAGTACAATCCTTGCGTAATCATGACTTATATGTCTACCCATCTTTATTGGTAGGTTTCTGCATTGTATGAATGCATAAATATTTTAATCTATTAATCTCATTAAGTATATCGCGAGTTTTGGCGAAATGGGTCCAGTGTTCTCAGTGGGGATCGGAGTGACTGGAATACTATCCGTCAGCGTTGTGGTGTTTGTGGCAATGGTGGAGAATGTGAGTGTAGTGGCAGTTAGGGGATTTTTCAGACCGATGTTACACTGAGTTCGAGTCTGTCCGGCGTAATCGATCATTGTGGTGGATCGTCTTACAATGGGAACAGAGCAAGAAGATTTTGAATTTAGTTTTTCAGGTTGGAGATGCTACAGACGTTTGAGCCACGTGTATATGGCTGCTCCTGTCTGTGTTGCTCTTATTCGTCGGCTCTCAGCTGAATATCTCAGGAGTTGTAAAAATTTCACTTATAAGATAAAAATTAAATGGAACGTAGAGCTTTTACTCATCAGAAAACCAAAAGCCTTCCACGAATTCTCTGCATACGAAATTTTTCTCTGAGGTTTCACTCCATCTGGTGTTAGCGCGCTGGTATCCTTGTTTTGGGTAGGTACATTTTTAAATATTTCTTAATGGTTTCACATTATCCTTATCTTAATTTAAACCGCCACTTTATAAAATCATAAAGAAGCGGTCATCGTTGTAAAGTTTTATCCAGATTTTCCACTCTACTTGATCTTATTGGCAATAACTGGTAAACTATAGAGGGTCAATAGACCACTATGGCACTGAATATTGTTTGTTTATGAAAAAATATTCAAGTACATGTGATTCTCGTTCCTGTTCTGATTACACATTCAAATGAGTTAATGTAAGTCATTTCATTGAGAGAATAATACCTGCGCACTTGATCTGCCTATTCATATTCAAAAAAACCACTCGGGTCAGTAGCGAATACCGCAGTTCGTATGGGAAATTTTAAATAATTGGTAGGTGTGAGCCAGGCACAAACTATTGCCACATTCACAATCGTAATTATATGTACTGCAGTTTCTCAGAACGTGAGTTTGCTTAAGAAAATATCAGAGAAATCTTGTCCGCTTCAAATTTAAGTTCCCAAATCAAGAAAGTCAGTACCGTTTGGAAACCTACTAAACATCAACATCTTAAGTCGCTGCAACTAATTTCGTCGGAAATTTTTCCAACATAACAACTTGTCAGACCCCAAATAATCGAAAATATTATGCGAACAGTCCGCAAAATCCCATTTTTTGTCTTTCCCGAAGAAAATTTATTTGGAAAATTTTCCATTCGACACTTTCAACTACTCCATTTTGAAAAGGTGCCAGATGAATAACCGAAAAATGCGATGGGTTCGGCAGCTGAAAGCCAAATTCTCTCTCTTTTTACCCCTTAATAATATTCAAAATATTCTCTGGATTACAGCCCTTACACGCGTTAGTCATCTGTACGTTATTCTTCACTGATTATTCCTGTTCCTTAATCCTCAACTTCTAAGCGATCTCTCTTCTTTTTCGAAGTATAGCATTCTTCGGGATAACCTGAAAATAGACGTTAGAAAGACCAATGTATACTTCTTATTTTCCTTCCTCATCCACCTCCTCCTCGTCCACAACAGAGGACCTAGACCTACATTTTTCACCGACCATAGTTAGAACCGAATTACTTCGTATAAAGCCTGCCAAGTTGCCTGGGCCGGATAGAATTCCTGCATTAGCACTTAGAGAACTTGCTGATTAACTATTTTTAACATTAACCATAATATTCCGAAAGTCCTTTGAAGAAAGCAAACTCCCGGAAGAATGGAAGTGTGCATTTATCGCCCCGATCTATAAAGGAGGTTCACGACTGGACTGTGATAATTACCGCCCTGTCAGTTAAACTTGCATAGCGTGTAAAATAATGGAGCGTTTTATCTAGAGGAGCTTTATGCGCTATCTGGAAAACAACCAAATCCTATGTGATGTCCAACACAGCTTACGTCCAGGATATTCCTGTCTCCCGAGTGCCCTTCAGTCGCATGAGAAATGGACAAAGGCAGCAGATAAAGGTCATCCCGTAGATGTTGTATTTTTTGACTTCAAGAAGGCCTTTGATAGTGTACTACACGGCCTTCTTTTACAGAAGATTTGGAACATCAGAATTTGTGGAAAACTTTTCAATTGGATCAAGAGTTTCTTGTCTTTCAGATTACAGAGAGTTGTTGTTGGAAACTCTGGCTCGGAATGGGCAAAAGTCGAAAGTGGTGTTCCACAGGGTTCTGTTTTGGGCCCCCTACTCTTCCTGATCTACGTTAACGACTGTCTCAATGACCTAGATTGTGAAGCTGTCATATTCGCAGATGACATAAAAATATTTATTTATTTATTTAGAATTTATATTTGGTACGCACTGGCAAGGCACTGTCTAAGCAAACATGAGTAACGAAATAAATTTATGACAATATGTGCAGATAAAATGTACAAATACATAACTTGTCCTGCTATGTCAACAGTTAGCGATGTTTTAAAATTAATGGTGAACTAGAAAAAGTAGGCAGTGATAAAACTCCTACCATAAAAATGAAGGCAGAGTTTAATAAGCCTTCATTTTTTAATAGAAGGTAGGAGAAAAAAACTGCTTAGGAAAAATGGTCAGGTGGTAGAGTAGGGTAATTTGTTCTTGATCACTTAGGCGTTTGAAACAAATTCTCACGAAAATGCGTCAATGAACTTAAGTCCTCAGCATCTTAGGGTCCAGAATTGGATTCTGATGATTGTTAATATCCAAAGAAACGGAAGCATTTTAGACTGTGGACCACCGAATGTGTACGTCCGAATGAAGTCATCGTTTGAATGACTGGTGATATAAGGAGACATCATTGTTCATGGGTGACTCGAGGTAGCGAAAATATAGTTTCAAGAGGGTCACTTAAATTTCCGATGGTCCTTTCTCCGAGTCATTGGGAAAGCTACTGGGAAAAGATGAGGAAAATAAAAGGTTAATAGAATCAGTGTTAAGATAAAGGTGAAGTCTTCGCTTGAATGCCGATAGACTAGTTAACGACCTTATTTCAATTGGCAAGTTATTCCAAAGAAAACCATACCTAGAAGCGAGGAAGAGAGAGGGTTAACACGTGTAGGATGCAGGGGGAGGTATAATTAGTGCAGAATTTCATAGGTTATAAGGAAGACTAACGGGGGTAATGACAGAAATCTTGGTGAGAGTTGAACTATTATTTAGTCGGAAAAGGAGAGAAAAGCCTGCTTCAAGTCTCCTGACCCAAATAAACTTTAGCTTCATTAGCTGGTATCTTGTTGATTAGGAAGTAGTTGAAAGAGTCGGAAATGAGAGTTTTTTTGTGAAATGTCTTTGAACGTTATGAAGAAGCTTGTCAAAAAGGAAATGACGATTTATTTAGAAACCCGTAACCTCTTATCGACTGCACAATACGGCTTTCGTAGGGGAAGATCGTGTGTTACGAACTTACTTTATACGATGCAAAGCTGGAAAAAAAGCACTCGATGCAAAAGACACTGTGCACGTGGCCTACATTGATTTCCAGAAGGCCTTCGATAGTGTTCCACACCAGCGTCTCCTTCACAAGTTGAGAATGTTCGGTATTGGCGGCAGACTTCTTACGTGGATCAAGAATTTTCTCGTCGGTCGTTCCCAAGTTGTCTGTGTAGGCGGATCGCGATCAAAGCGCACAGTCATCAAGAGTGGAGTCCCACAAGGTTCAGTGCTCGGACCGATCCTATTTCTCCTGTTCATTAATGATTGTGTACAGGAATTGAACTGTAACTTTGCTATGTTTGCGGACGATATAAAAATCTGGAAAGTTATTCACAATGCTGCTGATGCAGACAATTTCCAAGAAAATCTTCATCGATTGGACGAGTTGTCCCGCATATGGCTCTTGTCCTTCAACTCAAATAAATGCACCCTGCTATGTCTGGGAAATCGAAATCAGGTCACTGATATGCGACCCTACTATTTGAATGGTTTGCCACACCGAGAAGCACACACACAGAAGGATCTTGGAGTTTGGATGAAAGACAACCTGAAGCCTTCTACGCAATGTTCCAAGGCAGCTAAATCCGTTAATTCAATACTGTACGCTATCAAGCGAGCATTTAAAGTTTTTGATGAAGACTGCTTTTCTAAAGTCTTTGGTACGTTTGTAAGGCCACATCTTGAATATGCGATCCAACTTGGCGACCGTGGACCCAACAGGACTACAACATGCTTGAAATGGTGCAGCGGCGAGCCACAAATTAGTAAGAGGTCAAACTGAACTGCCATATGAGATTCGTCTAAATAACCTAAAGCTCTATCCTCTGAGTTATAGGCATTTGGGCGGAGACTTGATACAAACCTTCCGTATCGTGCGTGGCATGGATTGCGCCCTCCTATGTGATGACTTTTTCCAACTTGCCACTACGAAAAATCTCCGAGGTCATCCATTCAAACTAAGTGTGCCCCAAGTAAGATTGGATGTAAGGAAGTATTTTTCACCAACCGTGTCGTAAACCGTGGAATAACCTACCTGAGGCGATTGTTATGTCCCAGTCTGTGTATGCATTCAAACATCGGCTTGACATACATATGTTACAGCACCACGAAGACTATGTGACTACTTAACCTTAACAATAGCAGTGTACCACGTAAACCTGCCTGCATTCACTTGACTGTAACTTCTTTAATTTGCTTCTTAATCTTGCTACTTTTATGTAACAAATAGGGATTTCAAAGGCGTAAGCCTTTTTCCTCAAATAGACTGAACACTGAACTGAACTGAACACTGACATTTTTAATTTTTGAACAACTAGATTCGTTCATTAAACCGAAGAAAGGACAGCGAAATGCAAGGATGGGAAGTACAAACATACGATAAAGTCTTAATTTAATTTCAGGAAGGTAGAAATTATAAGAAATAAAGCCGAAAATATGAGCAGCTTTTGCCGTAATTCTATCGGCATGAGGCTAAAGATCCAAGTCCCTGATGGAGGAACATTCAATCATAGGGCAACCTTCAAAGATAAGAGGTTGCGACAGCCTTACAGGCCCAAAACTCATGTAGCGACACTTATTAGGTGAGAACTACATTAGCCATGTGGAGCTCCAGGCCGAAAGAGCGTCTAAGTCTGAATGAATTTGTTCTAGGCACCGTTCGGTCGTAGAGTTTATTTATTTATTTATTGCTTGTTTACAGGCAAGGTCAAAAGGGATATATACAGTAGGGGGTCAAGCTGACAGTGAAAAAAACTCCTGATCGTTCTTTAAAGTATTTTCAGGAGAAAAAACTGCAGCTTGTTGAACAGATTAAAGTTTAGGACAGGGAAGTGTTGACACAGGTGCACGGTGTAGTACTTCTCCTTTCGGTGTTGTGGATCTGGTCTTCTGTACTAGCAGCAAGTATGCCGGCGAGCGGCTGCTAGCTGTAGACTGAGGAATAACCTGATTACGGACTGCAGAGCCAGCAATATTGCCTTCAGCATGAAGTCCGGATAGGATTCAGAGTCCGTGGACGACATCAGAACGAAAGAGAGCTTCCAGAGAATCAGCACCCAAAATTCGTAGAAGGTGTCCTGAATGTAGAAAACTAGTGACAGCTCTCGTAAACAAAGGATAGTTTTGCTGAATTTAATACTTCTGGGTAGTTTTTTTCCAGATTGCTATAGCGTTTACCGAAAAAAACTGACGGTATTTAACGGTGCGTGCCAAAGGAAGAAATAAGAATACATCTCTATGATTGGTGCGCCGACAGTGGTCGAGCTGCCTCAGGGATGTAAAGGTGTTAAAGGTAAAACCGTTTAAAAGCTTGAACAGTAAAAATATTCCCTTCTGTAATCTACGAAGCCACAAGGGGTCGAGGCTTTTAAGCTCACAGCGTTGTTGGTATGACAGGTTTCTGTGCTCTGAAGTAATAACTCTTTTAGTAAAGAAGTGCTGGACTGATTCTATCTTCCTCCGTTCACTCGCGTGCAGAAGGCTAAATAGAAACGAGCAGTATTCCAGACTAGGTCTGACATACATTTTATAAAGGCTGGTCCTAATATTGAGGGTTTTAAAATTTCTGAGAATAAACCCAGTGGTTTTGCGTGCTTTAGAGACAATCAGGGCGCAGTGCTCTGACAGATTAAGACTACTAGAATATGATATGCCCAGATCCGTTATAAACCCGGGCACATTTAAGTCATGACCGTCTATGCTTAGATGAGGCTGATGGTTGTTACAACTAACCATAACGGAGCATTTGTGCCAAGAGAGCGAAAGGCGCCATGTGCGACACCACTGAGCGAAGGCTTGAAGATCCTTTTTTAAGAGCTCAAGCACAATGTGGCGATCGACCGGTTTTATAACGATAGGCAACTTTTAAATCATCAGCGTACATAAAGGGCCTACCATACTGAAAACAATCAGGAACATCGTTCACAAAAAGGCAAAATAGAAGCGGGCCGAGTACACTACCCTGAATAACTCCACTCCTCACGTGCGTGGGGTTGGAGATAACATCGGAAATTTTTACCCGTTGTGCGCGATCATTCAAATAGGAGGATATTAAGTTCAGAAGCTTGTTACCTATGCCGAAGGAGGTAAGTTTCAGCAGGAGGAGATCGTGGTCAACACGATCAAAAGCCTTCGTGAAGTCGAAATAAACGGTGTAAATTGCAAAACCACTATCTCTAGATTGTAGCACATGATCAAAGTAAGAAAGCTGGCAGGTGTCACAAGATCTTTTTTCGAGAAACCCATGCTGAGCGGCATTAAGTAGGTTATTCTCTGTTAGGTGATACATCAACTTGTCTGTAATCAAGGTCTCTAATATCTTCGAGGCTGCTGGCAGTGTATTTATTGGCCTAAAGTCGTCAAATGACGTAGTTCGGCCGTGTTTGGGTATAGGCAAAATGTGCGGCTACTCAGTTCCTGGAACGGCTCAAGGGGATGCGACTCACCGCAGACGAGGTCATGGTGTCATTTGATGTCACCTCTCTCTTCACTTCAATCCCGCAGGACTTAGCAGTCAAAACGGTAAGCGAATTGCTTGAGAAGCAGTACGATGATGCAGGCGAGTCGGTGAAGCGGGGACATCTTGTCCAACTCTAAAAATTCTGTCTGAAGACGTACTTCACCTTCGAGGGGACCATGTACGAGCAGATCAGAGGGACACCAATGGGATCGCCGCTCTCGGGCTTCATCGCTGAGGCAGTTCTCCAAAAGCTTGAGACTCTGGTTTTCGAAAACTACAGGCCAACGTTTTGAACTCGATACGTCGACGATACCTTTGTCATCATCAAACGAGAAATGATCGAAGAATTCCATAGCGTCCTGAATTCCGTCTTCGCGGACATCCAATTTACAATGGAGGCCGAAATTAACAACCAACTGCCATTCCTGGATGTTCTTGTCCATCGAAAACCCAACGGGCACATAAAAACTACGGTTTATAGGAAGGCGACCAACACACGCCGAATTCTAAGTAACCACAGTAAGCACCCGTTGTGCCACAAACGCAGCTGTGTGCAAACTCTCTACAGAAGGGCAGAAACACATTGCAGCGAGTCGGATAACAAAAGGGCAGAACTCCGCTACATCCAGCGCCTTTTCATGGCCAACGGATACCCTCGTAACTTCATCGAGTGCAGCAGGCTGGCCAAACCAAGACAAAAATCTGGTAACAGAACAGCCAAAATCTGGAGTGCACTGCCATACATTGACGGCGTCTCTGAGGCAGTTTCCCGCTTCCTCAGACCGCTGGGGATCGTAATCGCCCATCGACCGGATTCAACCATTCGGAATGTAGTTATGAGACCGAAAGCCCCCCCATCCAAGAGGTGAGACGTCAAACATCATCTACCGGATCCAATGTGACTCCTGTGAATTTAACTACGTCGGAGAGACAGGGAAGCGGTTGCAGACCCGTGTTACCGAACACGTGCGGGTAGTGAGGAGAATGGACCAATTGTCCCTGGTGGCGGAACACTGTGCAAACTCTGGGCAAACGTTCGCCTTCCAAAACGCTGAAATCCTGGGTCGAGGAAATTTAGAATTTATATTTGGTGAGCACCGGGAAGGCACTGTCTAAGCAAACATTAGTAACGAAATAAATTTATGACAATTTTTACAGATAAAATGTACAAATACATAACTTGTCCTGCTATTTCAACAGTTAGCAATGTTTTAAAATTAGTGGTGAACTAGAAATAAATAGGCAGTGAAAAAAACTCCTACCATAAAAATGGAGGCAGAGTTCAAAAGGTCTTCATTTTTGAATAGAAGGTAGGAGAAAAAAACTGCTTAGCAAAAAATGGTCGGGTGGTAAAGTAGGGTAGGGTAATACTGAAGTAGCAGTTTCATAATGAGATATTGAAACGTCAAGGTGATTCGTTCTTGATCACTTAGGCGTATGAAACAAAATCTCACGAAAATGCGTCAATGAACTTAAGTCCTCAGTATCTTAGGATCCATAATTGAATTCTGATGATGGTTAGTATCCAAAGAAACGGTAGCATTTTAGACTGTGGACAACTGAATGTGAACGTCCGAATGACGTCATCGTTTGGAGTACTGGTGATATAAGGAGACATCATAGTTCATGGGTGACTCGAGGTTGTGAAAATATAGTTTCAAGAGGGTCACTTAAATTCCCGATGGTCCTTTCTCCGACTAATGGGGAAAGCTACTGGGAAAAGATGAGGAAAATAAAAGGTTAATAGAATCAGTGTTAAGATAAAGGTGAAGTCTTCGCTTGAATGCAGATAGACTAGTTAACGACCTAACTTCAATTGGCAAGTTATTCCAAAGAAAACTATACCTAGAAGCAAAGAAAAGAGAGCGTTTACACCTGGAGGATGCAGGGGGAGGTATAATTAATGTATAATTTCTTAGGTTGTAAGGAAGACTAACGGGGTAATGACAGAAAGTTTGGGGAGAGTTGAGCTATTATTTAGTCGGAAAAGGAGACAAAAGCCTGCTTCAAGTCTCCTGACCCAAAGAAATTTTAGCTTCATTAGCTGGCATCTTGTTAAGTAGGAAGTAGTTAAAAGAGTCAGATATAGGAGTTTTTTGTGAAATGTCTTTGGACATTTTCAATTTTTGAACGGCTAGATTCGTTCATCAAACCGAAGAAAGGACAGCAAAATTCAAGAATTGGAAGTACAAACATACGATTAAGTCTTAATTTGATTTCAGGGAGGTAGAAATTATAAGAAATAAAGCCGCAAATCTGAGCAGCTTTGGCCGTAATTCTATCGGCATTAGGCGAAAGATCTGATTTATTGGTGTAGCTTAAGCCCAAGTCCTTGATGGAGGAACATTCAATCATAGGGCAACCTTCAAAGATAAGAGGATGCGGCAGCCTTACAGGCCCAAAACTCATGTAGAGACACTTAATAGGTGAGAACTCCATTAGCCATGTGGAGCTCCAGGCCAAAAGAGTGTCTAAGTCTGAATGAATTTGTTCTAGGCACCGTTCGGTCGTAGAGTTAGAGAAGGAATACACGCATTTGAGGTCATCAGCATAAATAAAAGATTGAGAATGTTTAACTATCGATGAAATATCATTTATATACAGTAAGAACTATATATGGACTGAAGTCAGCTGCGCTGATGACGCAAAAGGGTTACAGTCAAATATCTACAAACTAAGTGCCTGGTCAGCTAGGTGGCTGCTTAAGTTTAATGTATTCAAGTGAGTGAACCTACACATAAGCGCCGGTCGAAAAGTATCTCTGAAACACCAGTACTTTATTAATGGCACTACATTAAAAGCCGTAGAAACACACAAAGATCTGGGCATGTGGAGAACTGCAAATTTGATGCCCTCAGAACACTGTAAGAAAGCAGTACAGAAGGCAACATGTACACTGCATTGGATCAGACGTGCGTTTAAAAATATTCCCCCTGATCTCTTCGGAAAAGTTTATGGCATCTTCGTGAGACCGCACTTAGATTACGGAATACCAGCCTGTATACCGTGGATGAAGAAAGATGTTGACCTCCTCGAACAGGTACAACGGAGAGCAACGAAGATGGTCGACGGTTTTAAGACTTTACCGTACCAAGACAGATTGCAAAAAAGCTTGACTTATTTCCTCTTTCCTACAGGCACTTACGGTTTTGCCTGCTCTGTACATTCCGGATTATCCGGAGCCATTATTCCTCCCTGAGATCGGAGGATTTCTTCGAGTTTGCCCGCACAACTCATCTGCGTGGTCATCCTTACAAGGTCAATAGCGAACGCACGCGATTGAACCTCAGAAAGTTTTTTTTAGCCAACGAGTGGTACGAGCTTGGAACTCGTTAGCAAGTGAGACGGATACCCCTGACAGCATTTCTGATTTTAAAATAAGGCTTGATGACATAATATTTGACAAAAGACGACTCTCACAACATGATTACTTAAAACCAACCTTTTAAAATCTTTCGGTTTCTAATTTTATTCCACAATGTTTCGCCTATAGATCTGAACACGCATTTGAAGTTATGTGGTTGACTCAAACATTTTTTTAAATGTACACCATTTTATACTGACTGTACACTTGGAATGATAGTTTTTATATCAATAGGGTCATCATGGGCAATGCCTGTTACCCTCAAAATATATATATATATATATATATATATATATATATATATAATTTTTGTTCCACAATGTTTCGCCTATGGCTGTGAAAACGTATTTGATGTCATGTTATGATTTGACTCAAACATTTTTAAATGTACACCATTTTTATACTGACTGTACACTTGGAATGATAGCTTTATACCAATAGGGTCATCATGGGCAATGCCTGTTACCCTCAATATATATATATATATATATATATATATATATATATATATATATATATAATTTTGTTCCACAATGTTTCGCCTATGGCTGTGAAAACGCATTTGATGTTATGTTATGCTTTGACTCAAACATTTTAAAATGTACACCATTTTATATTGACTGTATATATGCAATGATAACTTGACATTAATAGGGTCATCAAGGGCAATGCCTGTAACCCTTCAAAATATACAAATATATTTATGAGAAGAAAAGGCGATCTCAGGGACTATAGGTGTATTGTCCTGACGTTCAAAAGCATACAAGCTTCCATCGTCGGAGGTGAGTATCGTACCGCGTCTCACAGTATTTATAGGGGGTGATAGCCAGTTTGTAACACAGGGTTGATTGTACGGGTTTACCTTAACAGTGTGCACTATAGGAGGACGGGGTGGGGGAGTCCTTAATTGGCTTTGGCGTTCTTGGCCGGCATACACACAGGAATCATCTCTGTAGCCACCGGGGTGAAGAAGGGGGGAGGAGGAAATTGCTGTCAGTTGACATGTCTCTCGTTGAGGGGGGCGGCCATTGTCTGGGTCCGCATTGACCTTAATTGGCGCCCTGGGTCGATAGTCATGTTTGTGTCCTGAGTGCATGTCTCCTCGTCTGTCGGGGTAGTAATTGATGCGGCGGCACTCATGACTGCGCCTTCGTCGGCCCCGAATTGTGGCGTGGTTAGGTGCATATCCATCCTAGGTTCTCCCGCGGTGGAATTCACGTTTGGCCTAATTCCGTGTTTGCTCTTACGTTCGATGAGCTGCGCCCGGAGGGCCTGGTAGGCTGCCGGAAGGGCGACACAACGGTTGATGGACGTAGGCTCCGTGTGCCAGGCTTCAATTGTTTCCCTGGTTACGCGGTCATTTCCTCGACCCAGGATTTCGGCGTTTTGGAAGGCGAACGTGTGCCCAGAGTTTGCACAGTGTTCCGCCACCAGGGACAATGGGTCCATTCTCCTCACTGCCCGCACGTGTTCGGTAACACGGGTCTGCAACCGCTTCCCTGTCTCTCCGACGTAGTTAACTTCACAGGAGTCACATTGGATCCGGTAGATGATGTTTGACGTCTCACCTCGTGGAAGGGGGGCTTTCGGTCTCAAAACTACATTCAATTCAATTCAATTCAATTTATTTAGGGAAATAGGCATGGGCCTTTGAGTACCCTATTTGTAACGTAAAATTAAGTGCGGTACACAGAGAAACCACGTGGGTTGCAAAGGTACAAAAGGCGGTCATAAAATATGACACGTGGTGCACGACTCTCGAGGGTTAAGATAAATTCCTCATCGCTCAGGGCTCGATGCGGAAACAAAATCACCGATTTTTGCTTAAGCAATCAAATTATCAACTTTACCCAACACGGCTTCTTACCGGACCGCTCTTGTGAAACCTGCCACATGTCTTTTTCTAAAATCTACTAACCTCTCTTCGTAATGATCATCTATCTGTAGTTGTTATCTATTTTGATCTTAGTAAGGCATTCGATAAAAGTGCCTCATAAACGACTTCTAGCTAAACTAGAAGCTATAGGATTTCGTAGTCCCCTTACTGACTTTATTAGCTCATACCTAAATGATCGAAAACAAAAAGTTTTAGTAGGTTCCTCATACTCAAGTAATACCCCTATTGTTTATGGTGTCCTTCAAGGTACCGTATTAGGTCCTTTGTTGTTCTTACTGTATATAAATGATATTTCATCGATAGTTAAACATTTTTAATCTTTTATTTATGCTGATGACCTCAAATGCGTGTATTCCTTCTCTAACTCTACGACCGAACGGTGCCTAGAACAAATTCATTCAGACTTAGACGCTCTTTCGGCCTGGAGCTCCACATGGCTAATGGAGTTCTCACCTACTAAGTGTCTCTACATGAGTTTTGGGCCTGTAAGGCTGCCGCATCCTCTTATCTTTGAAGGTTGCCCTATGATTGAATGTTCCTCCATCAAGGACTTGGGCTTAAGCTACACCAATAAATTAGATCTTTCGCCTAATGCCGATAGAATTACGGCCAAAGCTGCTCAGATTTGCGGCTTTATTTCTTATAATTTCTACCTCCCTGAAATCAAATTAAGACTTTATCGTATGTTTGTACTTCCAATTCTTGAATTTTGCTGTCCTTTCTTCGGTTTGATGAACGAATCTAGCCGTTCAAAAATTGAAACTGTCCAAAGACATTTCACAAAAAACTCCTATATCTGACTCTTTTAACTACTTCCTACTCAACAAGATGCCAGCTAATGAAGCTAAAAATGTTTTGGGTCAGGAGACTTGAAGCAGGCTTTTGTCTCCTTTTCCGACTAAATAATAGCTCAACTCTCCCCAAACTTTCTGTCATTACCCCGTTAGTCTTCCTTACAACCTAAGAAATTCTACATTTAATTATACCTCCCCTGCATCCTCCACGTGTAAACGCTCTCTTTTCTTTGCTTCTAGGTATAGTTTTCTTTGGAATAACTTGCCAATTGAAGTTAGGTCGTTAACTAGTCTATCTGCATTCAAGCGAAGACTGCAAATTTATCTTAACACTGATTCTATTAACCTTTTATTTTCCCTCATCTTTTTCCCAGTAGCTTTCCCCATGAGTCGGAGAAAGGACCATCGGGAATTTAAGTGACCCTCTTGAAACTATATTTTCACTACCTCGAGTCACCCATGAACTATGATGTCTCCTTATATCACCAGTACTCCAAAACGATGACGTCATTCGGACGTTCACATTCGGTGGTCCACAGTCTAAAATGCTACCGTTTCTTTGGATACTTACCATCATCAGAATTCAATTATGGATCCTAAGATACTGAGGACTTAAGTTCATTGACGCATTTTCGTGAAATTTTGTTCCATACGCCTAAGTGATCAAGAACGAATCACCTTGACGTTTCAATATCTCATTATGAACTGCTACTTCAGTATTACCCTACCCTACTTTACCACCCGACCATTTTTTGCTAAGCAGTTTTTTTCTCCTACCTTCTATTCAAAAATGAAGGCCTATTGAACTCTGCCTCCATTTTTATGGTAGGAGTTTTTTTCACTGCCTATTTATTTCTAGTTCACCACTAATTTTAAAACATTGCTAACTGTTGACATAGCAGGACAAGTTATGTATTTGTTCATTTTATCTGTAAAAATTGTCATAACTTTTTTTCGTTACTAATGTTTGCTTAGACAGTGCCTTCCCAGTGCTTACCAAATATAAATTCTAAATTTCCTCGACCCAGGATTTCAGCGTGTGCCCAGAGTTTGCACAGTGTTCCGCCACCAGGGACAATTGGTCCATTCTCCTCAATGCCCGCACGTGTTCGGTAACACGGGTCTGCAACCGCTTCCCTGTCTCTCCGACGTAGTTAAATTCACAGGAGTCAGATTGGATCCGGTTGATGATGTTTGACGTCTCACCTCATGGAAGGGGGCTTTCGGTCTCATAACTACATTCCGAATGGTTGAATTCGTTCGATGGGCGATTCCGATCCCCAGCGGTCTGAGGAGGCGGGAAACTGCCTCAGAGACGCCGTCAATGTATGGCAGTGCACTCCAGACTTTTGGCTGTTCTGTTGCCAGATTTTTGTCTTGGTTTGGCCAGCCTGCTGCGCTCGATGAAGTTACGAGGGTATCCGTTGGCCATGAAAAGGCGCTGGAGGTAGCGGAGTTCTGCCCTTTTGTCATCCGACTCGCTGCAGTGTGTTTCTGCCCTTCTGTAGAGAGTTCGCACACAGCTGCGTTTGTGGCACAACGGGTGCTTACTGTGGTAACTTAGAATTTGGCGTGTGTTGGTCGCCTTCCTATTAACCGTAGTTTTTATGTGCCCGTTGGGTTTTCGATGGACAAGAACATCCAGGAATGGCAGTTGGTTGTTAATTTCGGCCTCCATTGTAAATTGGATGTCCGCGAAGACGGAATTCAGGACGCTATGGAATTCTTCGATCATTTCTCGTTTGATGATGACGAAGGTATCGTCGACATATCGAGTTCAAAACGTTGGCCTGTAGTTTTTCGAAAACCAGAGTCTCAAGCTTTTTGGAGAACTGCCTCAGCGATGAAGCCCGAGAGCGGCGATCCCATTGGTGTCCCTCTGATCTGCTCGTACATGGTCCCCTCGAAGGTGAAGTTCGTCTTCAGACAGAATTTTTAGAGTTGGACAAGATGTCCCCGCTTCACCGACTCGCCTGCATCATCGTAATGCTTCTCAAGCAATTCGCTTACCGTTTTGACTGCTAAGTCCTGCGGGATTGAATTGAAGAGAGAGGTGACATCAAATGACACCATGACCTCGTCTGCGGTGAGTCCCATCCCCTTGAGCCGTTCCAGGAACTGAGTAGCCGCACATTTTGCCTATACCCAAACACGGCCGAACTACGTCATTTGACGACTTTAGGCCAATAAATACACTGCCAGCAGCCTCGAAGATATTAGAGACCTTGATTAAAGACAAGTTGATGCGTCACCTAACAGAGAATAACCTACTTAATGCCGGCTCAGCATGGGTTTCTCGAAAAAAGATCTTGTGACACCTGCCAGCTTTCTTACTTTGATCATGTGCTACAATCTAGAGATAGTGGTTTTGCAATTTACACCGTTTATTTCGACTTCACGAAGGCTTTTGATCGTGTTGACCACGATCTCCTCCTGCTGAAACTTACCTCCTTCGGCATAGGTAACAAGCTTCTGAACTTAATATCCTCCTATTTGAATGATCGCGCACAACGGGTAAAAATTTCCGATGTTATCTCCAACCCCACGCACGTGAGGAGTGGAGTTATTCAGGGTAGTGTACTCAGCCCGCTTCTATTTTGCCTTTTTGTGAACGATGTTCCTGATTGTTTTTCAGTATGGTAGGCCCTTTATGTACGCTGATGATTTAAAAGTTGCCTATCGTTATAAAACCGGTCGATCGCCACATTGTACTTGAGCTCTTAAAAAGGATCTTCAAGCCTTCGCTCAGTGGTGTCGCACATGGCGCCTTTCGCTCTCTTGGCACAAATGCTCCGTTATGGTTAGTTGTGACAACCATCAGCCTCATCTAAGCATAGACGGTCATGACTTAAATGTGCCCGGGTTTATAACGGATCTGGGCATATCATATTCTAGTAGTCTTAATCTGTCAGAGCACTGCGCCCTGATTGTCTCTAAAGCACGCAAAACCACTGGGTTTATTCTCAGAAATTTTAAAACCCTCAATATTAGGACCAGCCTTTATAAAAATGTATGTCAGACCTAGTCTGGAATACTGCTCGTTTCTATTTAGCCTTCTGCACGCGAGTGAACGGAGGAAGATAGAATCAGTCCAGCACTTCTTTACTAAAAGAGTTATTACTTCAGAGCACAGCAACCTGTCATACCAACAACGCTGTGAGCTTACAAGCCTCGACCCTTGTGGCTTCGTAGATTACAGAAGGGACTATTTTTTTACTGTTCAAGCTTTTTAAACGGTTTTACCTTTAACCCCCTTACATCCCTGAGGCAGCTCGACCACTGTCGGCGCACCAATCATAGAGATGTATTCTTATTTCTTCCTTTGGCACGCACCGTTAAATACCGTCATTTTGTTTCGGTAAACGCTATAGCAATCTGGAAAAAAACTACCCAGAAGTATTAAAATTCAGCAAAACTATCCTTTGTTTACGAGAGCTGTCACTAGTTTTCTACATTCAGGACACCTTCCGCGAATTTTGGGTGCTGATTCTCTGGAAGCTCTCTTTCGTTCTGATGGCGTCCACGGACTCTGAATCCTATCCGGACTTCATGCTGAAGGCAATATTGCTGGCTCTGCAGTCCGTAATCGGGTTATTCCTCAGTCTACAGCTAGCAGCCGCTCGCCGGCATACTTGCTGCTAGTACAGAAGACCAGATCCACAACACCGAAAGGAGAAGTACTACACCGTGCACCTGTGTCAACACTTCCCTGTCCTAAACTTTAATCTGTTCAACAAGCTGCAGTTTTTTCTCCTGAAAATACTTTAAAGAACGATCAGGAGTTTTTTTCACTGTCAGCTTGACCCCCTACTGTATATATCCCTTTTGACCTTGCCTGTAAACAAGCAATAAATAAATAAATAAACTCTACGACCGAACGGTGCCTAGAACAAATTCATTCAGACTTAGACGCTCTTTCGGCCTGGAGCTCCACATGGCTAATGTAGTTCTCACCTACTAAGTGTTGCTACATGAGTTTTGGGCCTGTAAGGCTGTCGCAACCTCTTAACTTTGAAGGTTGCCCTATGAGTGAATGTTCCTCCATCAGGGACTTGGATCTTTAGCCTCATGCCGATAGAATTACGGCAAAAGCTGCTCATATTTTCGGCTTTATTTCTTATAATTTCTACTTTCCTGAAATTAAATTAAGACTTTATCGTATGTTTGTACTTCCCATCCTTGCATTTTGCTGTCCTTTCTTCGGTTTAATGAACGAATCTAGCTGTTCAAAAATTAAAAATGTCAGTGTTCAGTTCAGTTCAGTGTTCAGTGTATTTGAGGAAAAAGGCTTACGCCTTTGAAATCCCTATTTGTTACATAAAAGTAGCAAGATTAAGAAGCAAATTAAAGAAGTTACAGTCAAGTGAATGCAGGCAGGTTTACGTGGTACACTGATATTGTTAAGGTTAAGTAGTCACATAGTCTTCGTGGTGCTGTAACATATGTATGTCAAGCCGATGTTTGAATGTATACACAGACTGGGACATAACAATCGCCTCAGGTAGGTTATTCCACGGTTTACGACACGGTTGGTGAAAAAATACTTCCTTACATCCAATCTTACTTGGGGCACACTTAGTTTGAATGGATGACCTCGGAGATTTTTCGTAGTGGCAAGTTGGAAAAAGTCATCACATAGGAGGGCGCAATCCATGCCACGCACGATACGGAAGGTTTGTATCAAGTCTCCGCCCAAATGCCTATAACTCAGAGGATAGAGCTTTAGGTTATTTAGACGAATCTCATATGGCAGTTCAGTTTGACCTCTTACTAATTTTGTGGCTCGCCGCTGCACCATTTCAAGCATGTTGTAGTCCTGTTGGGTCCACGGTCACCAGGCTTGGATCGCATATTCAAGATGTGGCCTTACAAACGTACCAAAGACTTTAGAAAAGCAGTCTTCATCAAAAACTTTAAATGCTCGCTTGATGGCGTACAGTATTGAATTAACGGATTTAGCTGCCTTGGAACATTGCGTAGAAGGCTTCAGGTTGTCTTTCATCCAAACTCCAAGATCCTTCTGTGTGTGTGCTTCTCGGTGTGGCAAACCATTCAAATAGTAGGGTCGCATATCAGTGACCTGATTTCGATTTCCCAGACATAGCAGGGTGCATTTGTTTTGAGTTGAAGGACAAGAGCCATATGCGGGACAACTCGTCCAATCGATGAAGATTTTCTTGGAAATTGTCTGCATCAGCAGCATTGTGGATAACTTTCCAGATTTTTATATCGTCCGCAAACATAGCAAAGTTACAGTTTCAATTCCTGTACACAATCATTAATGAACAAGAGAAATAGGATCGGTCCGAGCACTGAACCTTGTGGGACTCCACTCTTGATGACTGTGCGCTTTGATCGCGATCCGCCTACACAGACAACTTGGGAACGACCGACGAGAAAATTCTTGATCCACGTAAGAAGTCTGCCGCCAATACCGAACATTCTCAACTTGTGAAGGAGACGCTGGTGTGGAACACTATCGAAGGCCTTCTGGAAATCGATGTAGGCCACATGCACAGTGTATTTTGCATCGAGTGCTTTTGTCCAGCTTTGCATCGTATAAAGTAAGTTCGTAACACAAGATCTTCCCCTACGAAAGCCGTATTGTGCAGTCGATAAGAGGTTACGGGTTTCTAAATAAATCGTCATTTCCTTTTTGACAACCTTCTTCATAACGTTCAAAGACATTTCACAAAAAAACTCTCATTTCCGACTCTTTCAACTACTTCCTACTCAACAAGATACCAGCTAATGAAGCTAAAGTTTATTTGGGTCAGGAGACTTAAAGCAGGCTTTTCTCTCCTTTTCCGACTAAATAATAGTTCAACTCTCACCAAGATTTCTGTCATTACCCCCGTTAGTCTTCCTTATAACCTATGAAATTCTGCACTAATTATACCTCCCCCTGCATCCTACACGTGTTAACCCTCTCTCTTCCTCGCTTCTAGGTATGGTTTTCTTTGGAATAACTTGCCAATTGAAATAAGGTCGTTAACTAGTCTATCTGCATTCAAGCGAAGACTTCACCTTTATCTTAACACTGATTCTATTAACCTTTTATTTTCCTCATCTTTTTCCAGTAGCTTTCCCAATGACTCGGAGAAAGGACCATCGGGAAATTAAGTGACCCTCTTGAAACTATATTTTCGCTACCTCGAGTCGCCCATGAACTATGATGTCTCCTTATATCACCAGTCATTCAAACGATGACTTCATTCGGACGTACACATTCGGTGGTCCACAGTCTAAAATGCTACCGTTTCTTTGGATATTAACAACCATCAGAATCCAATTCTGGACCCTAAGATGCTGAGGACTTAAGTTCATTGACGCATTTTCTTGAGAATTTGTTTCAAACGCCTAAGTGATCAAGAACAAATTACCCTACTCTACCACCTGACAATTTTTCCTAAGCAGTTTTTTTCTCCTACCTTTCTATTAAAAAAATGAAGGCTTATTAAACTCTGCCTTCATTTTTTTATGGTAGGAGTTTTTTATCACTCGCCTACTTTTTCTAGTTCACCATTAATTTTAAAAACATCGCTAACTGTTGACATAGCAGGACAAGTTATGTATTTGTACATTTTATCTGCACATATTGTCATAAATTTATTTCGTTACTCATGTTTGCTTAGACAGTGCCTTGCCGGTGCGTACCAAATATAAATTCGAAATAAATAAATAAATATTTTTATGTCATCTGCGAACATGACAGCTTCACAATCTAGGTCATTGAGACAGTCGTTAACGTAGATCAGGAAGAGTAGGGGGCCCAAAACAGAACCCTGTGGAACACCACTTTCGACTTTTGCCCATTCCGAGCCAGAGTTTTAAACAACAACTCTCTGTACTCTGAAAGACAAGAAACTCTTGATCCAATTGAAAAGTTTTCCACAAATTCCGATGTTCCAAATCTTCTGTAAAAGAAGGCCGTGTAGTACACTATCAAAGGCCTTCTTGAAGTGAAAAAATACAACATCTACGGGATGACCTTTATCTGCTGCCTTTGTCCATTTCTCATGCGACTGAAGGGCACTCGGGAGACAGGAATATCCTGGACGTAAGCTGTGTTGGACATCACATAGGATTTGGTTGTTTTCCAGATAGCGCATAAAGTTCCTCTAGATAAAATGCTCCATTATTTTTACACGCTATGCAAGTTTAACTGACAGGGCGGTAATTTTCACAGTCCAGTCGTGAACCTCCTTTATAGATCGGGGGCGATGAAATGCACACTTCCATTCTTCCGGGAGTTTGCTTTCTTCAAAGGACTTTTCGGAATATGATGGATAATGGTAAAACATAGTTCATCAGCAAGTTCTCTAAGTGCTAATGCAGGAATTCTATCCGGCCCAGGCAACTTGGCAGGCTTTATACGAAGTAATTCGGTTCTAACTATGGTCGGTGAAAAAGTCTAGGTCTAGGTCCTCTGTTGTGGATGAGGAGGAGGTGGATGAGGAAGGAAAATAAGAAGTATACATTGGTCTTTCTAACGTCTATTTTCAGGTTATCCTGAAGAATGCTATACTTCGAAAAAGAAGAGAGATCGCTTAGAAATTGAGGATTAAGGAACAGGAATAATCAGTGAAGAATAACGTACAGATGACTAACGCGTGTAAGGGCTGTAATCCAGAGAATATTTTTGAATATTATTAAGGGGTAAAAAGAGAGAGAATTTGGCTTTCAGCTGCTGAACCCATCGCATTTTTCGGTTATTCATCTGGCACCTTTTTTCAAAATGGAGTAGTTGAAAGTGTCGAATGGAAAATTTTCCAAATAAAATTTTTCTTCGGGAAAGAGATCAAAAATGGGATTTTGCGGACTGTTCGCATAATATTTTCGATTATTTGGGGTCTGACAAGTTGTTATGTTGGAAAAATTTCCGACGAAATTAGTTGCAGCGACTCTAAGATGTTGATGTTTAGTAGGTTTCCAAACGGTACTGACTTTCTTGATTTGGGAACTTAAATCTGGAAGCGGACAAGATTTCTCTGATATTTTCTTAAGCAAACTCTACGTTCTGAGAAACTGCGCAGGCCATATAATTACGATTGGGGAATGTGGCAATAGTTTGTGCTCTGGCTCACACCTACCAATTATTTTAAAAATTTCCCATACGAACTGCGGTATTCGCTACTGACCCGAGTGGTTTTTGAATATGAATAGGCGAGATCCAGTGCGCAGGTATTATTCTCTCAATGAAAATGACTTACATTAACTCATTTGGAATGTGTAATCAGAACAGGAACGAGAATCATCATGTACTTGAATATTTTTCATAAACAAACAATATTCAGCGCCATAGTGGTCTATTGACCCTCTATAGTTTCACCAGTTATTGCCAATAAGATCAGAGTAGAGTGGAAAAATCTGGATAAAACTTTACATCGATGACCGCTTCTCATGATTTTTGTAAAGCGGCGGTTTAAATTAAGATAAGGATAATGTGAAACCATTAAGAAATATTTAAAAATGTACCTACCCAAAACAAGGATACCAGCGCGCTAACACCAGATGGAGTGAAACCTCAGAGAAAAATTTCGTATGCAGAGAATTCGTGGAAGGCTTTTGGTTTTCTGATGAGTAAAAGCTCTACGTTCCATTTAATGATCTTATAGTGAAAATTTTTACAACTCCTGAGATATTCAGCTGAGAGCCGACGAATAAGAGCAACACAGACAGGAGCAGCCATATACACGTGGCTCAAACGTCTGTAGCATCTCCAACCTGAAAAACTAAAATTCAAAAATCTTCTTGCTCTGTTCCCATTGTAAAGACGATCCACCACAATGATCGATTACGCCGGACAGACTCGAACTCAGTGTAACATCGGTCTGAAAAATCCTAACTGCCACTACACTCACATTCTCCACCATTGCCACAAACACCACAACGCTGACGGATAGTATTCCAGTCACCGATCCCCACTGGAACACTGGACCCATTTCGCCAAAACTCGCAGATATACTTAATGAGATTAATAGATATATATTTATGCATTCATACAATGCAGAAACCTACCAATAAAGATGGGTAGACATATAAGTCAGGATTTACGCAAGGATTGTACCTCGCAACGGAGTGCAACTCACCGGGAACTGTAAAACGTTTGTAAAACTCAATAACAGAAACTTTCTCCCTTTAAGATAGCATGCCAGGTCTACATCTGTATGCGTATGGTAACATCCATCAGAAATCGTTTCGATACGGGAATTCTTCCTACCG
>WEDG01005833.1:0-35755 GCA_017591395.1 Schistocephalus solidus | reverse complement strand
TGGAATACTGCTCGTTTCTATTTAGCCTTCTGCACGCGAGTGAACGGAGGAAGATAGAATCAGTCCAGCACTTCTTTACTAAAAGAGTTATTACTTCAGAGCACAGAAACGTGTCCTACCAACAACGCTGTGAGCTTACAAGCCTCGACCCGTTGTGGCTTCGTAGATTACAGAAGGGACTATTTTTACTGTTCAAGCTTTTAAACGGTTTAACCTTTAACCCTCTTACATCCCTGAGGCAGCTCGACCACTGTCGGCGCACCAATCATAGAGATGTATTCTTATTTCTTCCTTTGGCACGCACCGTTAAATACCGTCAGTTTTTTTCGGTAAACGCTATAGCAATCTGGAATAAACTACCCAGAAGTATTAAAAATTCAGCAAAACTATCCTTTGTTTTACGAGAGCTGTCACTAGTTTTCTACATTCAGGATACCTTCCACGAATTTTGGGTGCTGATTCTCTGGAAGCTCTCTTCCGTTCTGATGGCGTCCACGGACTCTGAATCCTATGCCGGACTTCATGCTGAAGGCAATATTGCTGGCTCTGCAGTCCGTAATCGGGTTATTCCTCAGTCTACAGCTAGCAGCCGCTCGCCGGCATACTTGCTGCTAGTACAGAAGACCAGATCCACAACACCGAAATGAGAAGTACTACACCGTGCACCTGTGTCAACACTTCCCTTTCCTAAACTTTTAATCTGTTCAACAAGCTGCAGTTTTTCTCCTGAAAATTACTTTAAAGAACGATCAGGAGTTTTTTTCACTGTCAGCTTGACCCCCCTTTTGACCTTGCCTGTAAACTGGCAATTAATAAATAAATAAATAAATTAATAATTTTATACTGTGTAATATTCCCAGTTGCATATCTGCTTTCGACGGCGCGCGTTTGTTTCTGGAAAGCAGTGGCTTGGGATTTCGAGTCGCATATGCTAAACGACTCCACTCGCTCAGTCGTAATGCCCCTATATTAGTCACGCTTTTTTCCTTGATTGAATTTGACTTCATACTCTCTAGGAATGAGATTGGTAGAGAATTTTGTCGAAAACTGGCATTTCCTAGGTTTCCCATGACCTCACCCCTAATGCAGAGAAAACTGAAAAATTTTAAATTGTCGACAAGCAACAGAGAAATGACTACCGCTGTTGCCATGTTGAACAAATCGCCTCCAATTTCATCTACGGTTTCGCCATCTGAATCCCCAGCTAACACTGCACGGAAACCGACCTTGATTAATCTTTTGGGATCCCAAGAAAACAGTACTTCCTTTTTTCGTTCTCAAGACGGCAGTACTCCTCCTATTACCATACCCATACCAAGTTTACCAGTTACTCCTGGTAAACCAACGCAGATTTCTAGCTCAAAGACAAGTCCGGCTAAAGTCTCAACCACTCGAAAACCGCACAAATTTAGCCTCTCCACGAAAACTACTCCGTTACGATCGCCTTTTTCTCCCAAAAACATCCCCATCCCAACAACATCGAATTTTCAGCTATCACCCAGACCTCATACTGAGGCCGATAAACGAATCATACAAACATTCTCGCCAAAAATAATGCTCCTGTGCAACTCACAATAGTGCATCCCCCACCCCGCAGCAAATTTTCTCTACGGTCGTTTCCCCAGTTGTCTCTCCATACGAAGGGTCCTGTTGGACTACAAGACTCACCTCAGGGTTCAGACTCCACCTGCTCAGTCGTAATGCCCCTATATTATCACTTTTTCCTCTTTGATTGAATTTGACTTCATAATTTCTAGGAATGAGATTGCAGAATTTTGTTATTTATTTATTTATTTATTTATTGCCAGTTTACAGGCAAGGTCAAAAAGGGATATATACAGTAGGGGGTCCAGCTGACAGTGAAAAAAACTCCTGATCGTTCTTTAAGGTATTTTCAGGAGAAAAAACTGCAGCTTGTTGAACAGATTAAAGTTTAGGACAGGGAAGTGTTGACACAGGTGCACGGTGTAGTACTTCTCCTTTCGGTGTTGTGGATCTGGTCTTCTGTACTAGCAGCAAGTATGCCGGCGAGCGGCTGCTAGCTGTAGACTGAGGAATAACCCGATTACGGACTGCAGAGCCAGCAATATTGCCTTCAGCATGAAGTCCGGCATAGGATTCAGAGTCCGTGGACGCCATCAGAACGGAAAAGAGCTTCCAGAGAATCAGCACCCAAAAATTCGCGGAAGGTGTCCTGAATGTAGAAAAACTAGTGACAGCTCTCGTAAAACAAAGGATAGTTTTGCTGAATTTTAATACTTCTGGGTAGTTTATTCCAGATTGCTATAGCGTTTACCGAAAAAAACTGACGGTATTTAACGGTGCGTGCCAAAGGAAGAAATAAGAATACATCTCTATGATTGGTGCGCCGACAGTGATCGAGCTGCCTCAGGGATGTAAGGGGTTAAAGGTAAAACCGTTTAAAAAGCTTGAACAGTAAAAAAATAGTCCCTTCTGTAATCTACGAAGCCACAACGGGTCGAGGCTTGTAAGCTCACAGCGTTGTTGGTAGGACAGGTTTCTGTGCTCTGAAGTAATAACTCTTAGTAAAGAAGTGCTGGACTGATTCTATCTTCCTCCGTTCACTCGCGTGCAGAAGGCTAAATAGAAACGAGCAGTATTCCAGACTAGGTCTGACATACATTTTATAAAGGCTGGTCCTAATATTGAGGGTTTTAAAATTTCTGAGAATAAAACCCAGTGGTTTGGCGTGCTTTAGAGACAATCAGGGCGCAGTGCTCTGACAGATTAAGACTACTAGAATATGATATGCCCAGATCCGTTATAAACCCGGGCACATTTAAGTCATGACCGTCTATGCTTAGATGAGGCTGATGGTTGTCACAACCAACCACAACTAACCACTTGTGCTATGCACGCCTGGAAACCCTGGACAGTTCAAGATCAGAACTGCCTCGAAAGAGTCCAGAGGAAAGCCACCAAAATGGTTAGACTTCAAAGCTCCTTGCCATATCCAACCTCCCTAATGAATCTTAATCTGTTCCCTTTGAGTTATAGGCAAATGCGTGGTGATCTCCTGCAGACATTCCGCATTGTGAAAGGATTGGATTGTTGCCTGAAATTCTCGGACTTCTTTGAATTTGCCACCACGACCCATCTCCGAGGTCACCCATTGAAACTGCGTGTCCAGCAGGCGAGACTGGATATGCGCAAGTTCTCCTTCTCTGTCAGAGTGGTTAAACCATGGAATGCCCTCCCTGAAGACGTTGTGATGTCACCATCGCTGGAAAGCTTTAAAAAGGAACCTTGACAGTTTTATGTTCCGCAACGAGCCTGAGCGATGAGGCATTTATCTTAACCCTCGAGAGTCGTGCACCACTTGTCATATTTTTATGACCGCCTTTTGTACCTTTGCAACCCACACGGTTTCTCTGTATACCGCACTTAATTTAACGTTACAAATAGGGTACTCAAAGGCCCATGCCTATTTCCCTCAATAAATTGAATTGAATTGAATTGATATGTGATCTTCTTGTACCCGAACCTTAATGTAAAACTTTGTTTGTACTGTCCTAGGGATCCATCATGCCCAACTTCAACCGCAGGTCACGTGCTACACTTTTCCCCTTCTGCATGTCCAATCCTCTCCCTATTTGTGCTCGCAGTCCACCCAAGGCGATTGATCCACTCTGATTCAACAGTACATGCGGGAACACCGCCTCTCTTTCATGCCCTATGAACGCACTGGAGCATCAGCGCATCTCACTGAAACGACCACCTTGCTCCACTTAAACTGTTCGTTCTAAATGCCAGATTCTTGCTTAATGTCCTGCTCCCCACTCTAGTCGCGTCCACTAAATTCATCGTTATAGTAACTGAAACAGCAACACCTTCCGTATCACGACCATGAACTCTGCTCTTATAGGTTATACATGTTTTCGTGGCTAGTGATCGCCGTCACGTGCGTGGTTCCAGCACCAGCTGAGACAGCCACCAAAGTGCCCGTATTTCGGACCTTAGATCATCCACAATTTACTGAGGTTGACGAGAGTTGCTGGCTTAAAATTACCTTAAAAAATAGGAACTCTTTACTCATTGGCTGTGTCTATTGCCCGCCCAATAACAGTGAGGATTTCTATCTTTGTCTCTCACAAGCATTCCATGCTACAGTTGACTTAAATTTTAAGTATTGCTTAATTGCAGGTGATTTCAACCTTTCCGACATTCGCTGGTTTCCGGTCCCCTCCGGCTCCATAAAGTTCGAGGACTTCCTCCAGGCCGTAGATATTGGCATGTGGGCCCAGGTTGTTAACGTTCCTACCCGAGGATCAAGCATACTTGATCTAATCTTATGCAGAGGTTGCCTGCCTTTGACAGTGTCATCATTAGGCCCACTTGGGAGCTCAGACCATGATATCGTTGTTTCTACACTACAACTCGAAACCAATGAAACGCTTTCCAAAAAATATTGATTTTCTTTGATTTTCGATTAACGCTTTCGACAGAATTATTGAAACATCTAAACTCCCACGACTCGTCTAATTTCTTTATGTTTCAGTATGTCAACACCTGAATCGGTATGCTTTACGAAGTTTTAAGATCCACTTATTTCTCGTTTTGTTCCCCGTAAGAAATTAATTAATGTCACGGATGAGGTTTATCTCCCTTTATCTTTTCGCCGTAGGTTGCGTAAACTCTCTCGTCGATTCCATTTGCAAAACGACATTTCCGTTCTTCCCTTGATTCACCGTATTTTTGAGCAAGCCAAGAGGCTAACCAAAGAAAAACGGCTAGCCGAAGAGGTCGAATATGTCGAAAACCGTTCGTTAAATGTAGCGAAACTTTTTTCACGCGCAATAAGAACCCATAGTAAAACATGGCATCCCGTACTACTCGACTCCGTTGGCAATCCTGTAGTTGATGACAAATTGATGGCTGATAGTTTTAACGTTTTCTTGTCCAGAACATGTATTGAAAATTCGACCGCTCCCCCTTCGCCCATCCAGGTTTGGACCGGTGCCATCCTCGAGACCATAACGTTTACCCTCTTGGACGTAACCGTAGCCATTCGACGTTTTCATCAATCTTATAGTCCTGGACCAGATGTCGTACAGATCAGTATTATAAAGGTGGATGCTAATGATATTTTCCCGTCACTTCTATGTAAGATATTTAATCTAGCTCTTGAAAGTGAAACCTTTCCCAGTGTATGGAAGGAATCGCACATTCTACCTATCCCCAAGCACGGTCAATCTACGTCATTTGACGATTTTCGACCAATCAACACATTGTCCGCAGCTTCGAAAATCCTGGAGACCTTGATCAAAGATAAGATGATGTATCATTTAACTGAGAATAACCTATTGAGTGCAGCCCAGCATGGGTTCCTCAAAACAAGGTCTTGTGACACATGTCAGCTCTCTTTCTCTGATCATGTTCTACAATCTAGGGATAATGGCTTCGCACTTTACATAGTCTATTTCGATTTCACCAAGGCCTTCGATCATGTTGACCATGCACTTCTTCTCCTGAAACTCTCCTCTTTTGGTATATGTCGTAAACTTCTGAGCTTGATATCTTCTTACCTGAGCTCTCGTACACAACATGTTAAGATCTCCAATACTATCTTAAACTCGGCACGTGTGAGGAGTGGAGTTATTCAGGGTAGTGTGCTAGGCCCGCTTTTATTTTGTCTTTTTGTCAATGATGTGCCAGGTTTATTTCGAAATGGTAGGTTCTCTATGTATGCCGACGATTTAAAAGTTGCCTATCGATACAAGCCGGCAGATCGCGACACCGTGCTTGATCTATTAAAAAATGAACTCGAGGCCTTTGCCCAGTGGTGCTGCACATGGCGCCTTTCCCTGTCTTGGCACAAATGTTCCGTTATCGTTGTCGGTGACAACCATCAGCCTCATCTTAGCATAGATGGCCACGATATAAATGTACCTGGCGTTGTTAAGGACCTGGGCATATCATATTCCAACGGTCTCAGTTTTTCAGAGCATTGCGCCCTGATTGTTTCCAAATCACGCAGAACTGCCGGGTTTATCCTCCGAAATTTTAAAACTATTGATATTAGACTCCGCCTTTATAAAATGTACGTTAGACCTGGCCTGGAATACTGCTCGTTTCTATTTAACCTTCTGCGCGCTAGCGAACGGAAGAAAATAGGATCGGTTCAGCACTTCTTCACGAAAAGAATTTCATTGTTGGAGCACCGATATCTATCGTATCAAGAACGCTGTGGGCTAGTCAACATTGATCCCTTTTGGATTCGCCGAGTGCAGAAGGGACTCTTTTTGCTGTTTAAGCTTTTGAATAGTCGTACATTTAATCTCCTTACCACTGTGAGGCAGCTTGACCATCCTCGGCGCAGCAGTCATCGCAATGTCTTTTTATTTCTTCCATTAGCTCGCACAGTTAAGTATCGACGGTTTTTTTCGATAAACGCCATGGCCATGTGGAATAAACTTCCCCATAATATAAAAAGTCCAACGGAGTTATTCTTTGTTTAAGATTACCATTACTAGTTTTTTGCATTCAGAACAGTTTCCAAGAATTCTGGGCACCGACACGGTAGAATGTGTTTTCCTGTCCAACGGAGTGCGCGGCATCTGAACCCGACCCCAGGTGTTACCTTGAAGGATACGGCACCGTCTCTGCAGCCTGCACCCGCTGACTTCTTCGGCAGACAGTGAGCAACCGTACACGGATGCTTTCTGGCCTGGGGCAGAATCCCGGTTCCTAGCAAAGACAGAGAGACTGCATACAGACTGCAATTGCGTTAACCCTTCCCTGATCTGAATTGCTATCATCCTTACAGGCGGCAGTTATTTTCTCCTGAATAACATAAAGATAGGAAAAAAATTTATATGATATATATTCAGGAGTTTTTTTCACTGCCAGCCTTTACCCACTGAATATTTCATCTGACAATGCCTGTAAACCGGCATTAAATACAACATGTATTATTTCTCGTGCGACTAAAGGGCACACGTGAGACAGGAATGTCATGGACGGAAGCCGTGTTAGACATCACATAGGATTTGGTTGTTTTCCAGATAGCGCATTAAGTGCCTCTTGATAATACGTTCCATTATTTTACGTGCTATGCGAGTTAAACAGACAGGGCGGTAATTTTCACAGTCCAGTCGTAAACCTCCTTTATAGATCGGGGCGATGAATGCACACTTCCATTCTTCCGGGAGTTTGGTTTCTTCAAAGGACTTTTGGTATGTGATGGACAATAATAAACACATTTCACAAGCAAGTTCTCTAAGTTCAAATGCAGGTATTCCTTCCGGCCCAGGTGACTTGGCAGGCTTTATACGAAGTAATTCGGTTCTAGCTATTGTCGGTGAAACGTCAAGGTCTAGATCCTCTGTTGTGGATAAGGTGGAGGTGGATGAGGAAGGAAAATGAGGGGTATAAATTGGTTGAAAATCTGTTGGAATAGCAGCAAAATTATTAGGCTCTCGTTTAAAGATGGTCTGAAAGAATTTTGAAAGAAGGGATGCTTTAACCTGATCGTCGTTCTCCAGTTTTTTGTCTGCAGATCTAAGGGTAGGAATCATTTCCTGAATTCTCGTTGTACTCTGTATGTAGCCATATAGCATTTTGGGGTGTTCCAACGATTTTTGCAGTATTTTTAGTCTGAAATTCCTTCGCAGCTTAGAAGCCTCACATTTACAAACGTTGCGTTGCTTCTTATATTCAATTCAATTTATTGAGGTAAATAGGCATGGGCCTTTGTGTACCCTATTTGTAACGTAAAATTTATTGCGGTATACAGAGAAACCGTGTGGGTTTCAAAGGTACAAAAGGTGGTCATAAAATATAACAAGTGGTGCCCGACTCTCGAGGGTTAAGATAAATTCCTCATTGCTCAGGCTCGTTTTGGAACATAAAACTGTCAATGTTCCTTTAAAAGCTTTCCAGCGATGGCGACATCACAACGTCTTCAGGGAGGGCATTCCATAGTTTAACCACTCTGATAGAGAAGGAGAACTTGCGCATATCCAGTCTCGCCTGCTGGACACGCAGTTTCAATGGGTGACCTCGGAGATGGGTCGTGGTGGCAAATTCAAAGAAGTCCGAGAATTTCAGGCAACAATCCAATCCTTTCACAATGCGGAATGTCTGCAGGAGATCACCACGCATTTGCCTATAACTCAAAGGGAACAGATTAAGATTCATTAGGGAGGTTGGATATGGCAAGGAGCTTTGACGTCTAACCATTTTGGTGGCTTTCCTCTGGACTCTTTCGAGGCAGTTCTGATCCAAAACTGTCCAGAGTTTCCAGGCTTGCATAGCATATTCCAAATGCGGCCTAGTGAATGTTCCAAAAGTCTTGGCGAAGAGATCTTCATCGAAATCCTAAAAGGCTCGTATGATTGCATGCTGCACCGCAATTGCGCTCTTCGCCACTTTCGAGCAGTGAGACGATGGTTTTAAGGTGGTGGTCTTCAGCACACCAGGTTCCTTTTGGGTTTCCCGTCTTTTAAGGCTTTACCGTTGAGAAAGTAAATTCTAATTTCGGCAGATCCAGATGGGTTGCCTTAGCGAAGTATTGTACACTTATCGACTTTGAACCGTAAAATCCAATGATTCGACCACTCCTCTAACCAAGTTAGGTTGATCTGAAGTTTATCTTCGTCAGCATGGCTCTGGATTACATTCCAGTTTTTAATGTCATTGGCAAACATTGCTGCTTCACAGTCGAGATTCGTGACACAATCGTTCACGTATATTAAAAACAGTATTGGCCCTAGTACTGAACCCTGAGGAACCCCACTCTCAACCGCAGCAGAACTTGACCTCTCTTGGCCGATGCACATAACCTGGTGCCGACCCACGATAAGTTTTCGATCCACTTGAGGAGGTTACCTCTGATTCCAATTCGTTCTAACTTGTACAGCAGTCTCTCGTGCGGCACAGTATCGAAGGCCTTTTGAAAGTCAATGAAGGCAATGTGAACCTTGTGTCTATCTTCAAGTGCTTGGATCCACCTCTGGAGCGAATACAGCAAATTCGTTGTGTATGATCTTCCTTTTCTTAACCCGTGTTGACAGCTTGATAACAAATTATGAGTCTCTAGGAATTTCACCAATTCGCTCTTGATGATCCTTTCCATAATCTTGCCAAGGATGCATGTAAAGCTTATGAGCCTGTAGTTTGTCACTGACGCCCAGCTACCACTTTTGTACAAGGGAGTTAAATGTGCCAGCTTCCAATCGAAAGGAAGTGTTCCGGAGTCAAATGACTTTTGAAAGAGCACTGACAAAGGTGCGGAAAGTTCATTGGCGAGTTCTTTCAGAAGCTTGGGTGAAAGCTCGTCTGGTCCTGGAGATTTCGACTCTTTTAGTTCTTTTAATTCCTTTTGGATCAGAAATTCCAAGAATAGTATGTGGCTAATGCTCGCAGTCGGCTGGTTATCCACTGAGGGACGAAGGAACCCGCGAAAAAGTACTCGGGTTTTTCCCTGTTTTCAGAAATTTCGACGCCCACGGCAGTCTTAATCAGCGGTATTTGATGCCTATTCCTTGTACATCTACGGAGGTAACTGTTGACTTACTTTGGATTCTGCGTTGCCTTTTGCAGCAAAGTCTTCTCAAATTCTCTTCGCGTTTTAAGAACAAGGTATTCTCATTTTGTTTCTCTGTTTTTATCATTATTAAAATAGGCGACTTGATTAGACTCGCAATATTTTCTCCACAACTTGTGCTTCCTGTTTATTTCCATTTTTAAATTGTTGTCTAGCCACCCAGGACGCTTGCTGTGATGGACACTCGTTAAGGGGCAGTGGTTGTCAATAAGTTGCAGAAGAACATTTCGGAAGGACTCCCAATCCTCGTTCACGATGCTCGAAAACATTTAGGTCCAGTTGATGTCTGTTAAATCTGCTCGCATCTGATGAAAGTTTTCTCGCCAAACGTTACGCCATTTTTCCTATATAGCAGGCGCATCGGAGAATAAAGAGTAGTCCCACATAAGCACCACATGATCACTAAGACCGAGCGGGGGCATTGAAATAATCTCGTCAATGCTGCCTGATGTTTTCGTGAAAACCAGGTCGAGAGAGTTAGCCCTTTGTCCTTCACGTGTTCTGGTGGGGAAAGGGACATGATGTGTGAGGAGTGCCTTCAAGGTCTTTTGCAGAAAAAACATAATCAAAAGTCGATTTCGGGCATGATGATTGAACAGTGCTCCAGTTAATTCCTGGTGCGTTGAAGTCACCCATAATCATGACATTAGGTCAACTGGATACATTTTCTAATTCTTCCAACAAGTGGGTGTCCGCGACTTGGTCTATCCTAGGTGGCCGATAGACCATGAGGACATCCAGATATGGAGAGCCAAGAGCCTTGATATGGCTTCCGTGCTGCACGCAAACTTGCTCGTCTTGTCAGACACTATACGCACGTCTTTCACATACACAATTATTCCACCACCCTGTCGTTTTTCTCTGTCCCTCCGATATATTTGTAATCCAGACAATGTTATTTCGCTTTCTCGAATATTGCCTGACAGCCAGGTCTAGGGTACTACTATCACATCCGGAGATACTTCGGCAAGGGTATTCGCGTCCAAACATTGTAAGCTGTAACAAGTTGTAATTTTTGATACTTTTGGTGCTTAAGTCACTGCCTTTTTAACTTTAATATTGTTAAGCGTATTTTGTCGAGTACTGTTAACTTGCAAAAGCTTCCTTAAGCCTGCAAGCTCATTTTCCAGTTTTTGAACTCTTAGTAAAATATAAGAAGATCCAACGCAAGGTTCGTCCTCATAGCCGAAGGATTTGGCTGCCATTTCGCTTTTTTCGCGCTTTGATGGTTTTTGGTTGTAAGTAAAAACTGATTGAGTGCCAGTCGTGGATGTCGAAGCTAGCTCAATAGGCTTTCCTTTAAAGGAAGTTCCGTGACTGGTTCTCTTGCTAGCAAACAATTTTTTTGAGTCCATGAATTTTAAAACACTGCGTAAAAGTATGTTCTCCTTTGAGCGTATAACGAAAATTCCCGACTGGCTTTAGAGTATGGCGAGTATTTAAAGCAATATGAGCAAAAATGTTTATACTTGTTCAAAAACGCTTTTTAAAAATGCTATAAATGGTATGAAGGATATTCAGGAACGACTCAGCCGTTCGGAGATGTCGAAGGTCCTGGATAACTTCAGATTATCACGAGGTTGTACACGTTTCGTTCCCTGAGTGGTTGCCAGTTTTTATTGGTGCAGAGGCTGCGCAGTGAACTTGAATAAGATAGTAAACAAATTCCAATTTGATGCCGTTTTATGAGGAATTTTGGAACAAGAAAATTTCCAGATGAGTAGGAAGCAAGTAGGTGCTAACAGTATTGTCCGGAAAAGTCCTAATGAAGTGGTAACGGAGTTCCAACTGTCCAAGTTGGAGAAAAAAAATTGGTGGTTCCTATGCACCCGACCTTGGTTGCTTATTCCCGTAAGTGAGCATCGGAGCCGGTTTGTCTGTACCGCTTACAGAAGCAATTTCTTTTTGAAAGAGGCCTGCAACTTTGCATTTATCCACTTTGGGCGGTTTGTGGTTGTTTTTCTCCTAAGAGGACAGTTGAGGTAAACAATCCTTTTCAATAACGAGCTCAATGTCGCCCAATCTTTATTGGTTCCACCATTAAGTTCTGTTTCCCAGGATATCTCTCACATTTGTCTTCTCATGAGTGAGAAGTCTCCCTTCCAAATGTTTCTTTCCCAAGTATCGGGTAAATTTGGTTTGTAAAACAATGAGTACTCGAAACACAACGTAATGTGATCACTTGACTCTAATGGCGGTCGATCCTGTAGGTCTAGCAAATTGTCCTCATCTCGTGTAAAATTCAGGTCAAGACAGTTTGACTGTTGTCCTTCTATCATCCGTGTTCCATACGAGACGTTTTGACAGAGAAGTTTGTCTGTTGCCCATTGCAATAGTTTGTGGCTGAAGTTATCTGGCATTGCCAGTGCAGTCCATGTTTTCCAGTCAATACCAGGAGCGTTAAAATATTCAACAATGAGTAAAGCTTTCTTCTCGCGTGCTTTGTAGAGTTCCGATATGGAAATGAAATCCTGATCGGAAGGCTGATAAGGCGAACGGTACACAACCACTATCGTCAGTGGTCTGGAATACTTAGCAGATATAGTAACGCTTAAGACTTCCACATCGCGTAATGGAATGTGTATGTCAGCAATAGCGGTCAGCTTGTGAGTGAAATAAACTATGACTCCTCATTTTTGACCTGGTCTATCTCTCCTGAAGTGCTGATATCCTCTGAGTGATATTTCAGAATCAGTTATGTCTGCAGTGAGCCACGTTTCAGTGAAAGCCATAACGTCTGGTTTAATTTCCTCCACTAAGTTTCTAAGGTCATCCAGCTTGTTGAACAGGCTTTGTACATTTGCGGAAATGACTTTCAATGCTCAATTCGTCGGGGAGACCCAGTTTCCAGTGTTACAGGTTTTGGCCACAGGAAGGACACATTTATCTGGACAATTTGACAGTCTTCTGATTTTCAGCCGTTTCTCACGATTGCCAATTATCTCCCTAAATTCTCTCCGTATTTCCCTCATTTCCCCAAGCGTTCGTTGATTACGCCTAGTAATCTCAAAATTGACTCAAATATGCAACCCATTGTTAAAGCTAAACAGCTAGATCTGTCCGTTGTACAGAACTGCATTGACTTCATGATGAAGTTTGGATCTATTTTATCTATACTCCGCAACCTGTTCGATGGTAACAGATCCGATGTTCCCTCTCAGGATTGCAGACATCTCGATTCACTTGTTCCCTTGGTCACCAGCGATGCTTTTGACAGACAGAAACGTTATCATAATTTTCTTCTAAAAAATGCTCCCATTCAGACGCCCAGTTGACGTTGCTATGGACTTTTGTACTCGGGTGGTTTCAACTACAAAATAGTGGAAGCAAAACGCCTCTCTTCGTGTAGCAAGAATCGTCCTATACAAGTTAAATTGTTTTCAACAGTTGAGGTGAACTCAATCTTTGCTCAACGGGGTTGCACTTCTCGATATTTAGAAATGGCAAAATGTTTCCTTTGTCAAGATCTTTCATCAATGGAGCGAAGCAATGGGTCCTTCTTATCATCAACTTCTCAACCTTATATTCACAAGTCTGGTCGTACTTCAACTAACCTCAATGCACCAGTTAATTATTCTCCTCAGATGTCCAGTTTGGTCAGCCACTCCACTCCATCTTCTTCTTCGTTTTCCCCACGGCCGATTCATGAAATTTTCAATGCCTTCAGCCCACCTGTTTCGTCCGAAACCCCGTCTAAAGCATTTTTACCACTTACCCATCTAAATCACTTATACTGCCATCTTCCCCACTTAAAAGCAGTTCTCCAGGCATTCGAGCGTTTGCGAATAAACACATGCGGGTGATTCTCAAATGATTTTTGAAATCAATCTTATTAACAAAAATCTTTAAGAAAGTGAAAATGTGGTTTTCCGAGGAAATTCATTTTCTCGTTGATGAACAAAATGGATTTCGTGGTGGTAGTCCATCTACTACCAAAGTGCTCCTCACACATGCACAGCAAATTAAGCGCGCGGCGAAGGAGAAATGGAACAGGCTGCCTATATCGACTTCATATAAGCCCTTGATAACTTTCGTTACCAACATCTACTGCTGGAACTGTGTTGTGTATGAATTATTGGAATCCTCATTATGACGACACAGGATATTATAACCTATCTATTTTCTTTATATGCCGATATATTACCCACCTCATTGTGAAAAACAAGAAGATTAAAAGCAAAGTCAATCTTTTCCTAAATAACAGCTGCAAAAACATCCATCCTCCCAACTACAAACCTACAAACCTATTTATTTAATGTTTGGAACCGGCGGCATATCAACACATAAAATATGCTAAACATACTTAAAGCTAGATCTACCGATATGTCTGCCGCCTGCTCAAACAGATTGTTATATCGAGAGACAGCGGTGTACTGATAAAATGTGCAAGTGCAACATAAGCTTTTATTTTTTGTCACTATTAATTTTTGTTTAAAGATGACGCCTACCTCATGGAATAATTTCAGTAAGGGCTGTTTATCCGTTGAGACCTGCTCATTCTGATTTTATTTAGTTTTTCGTACAAGGTTTTATATGTATGAAATTACATATTTGGTCAACGTGAACTCCAATATGTATGAAAGTAGTCATTTCAAAGATATATTCTTGATACAATAGACGGCATATCAGTGAATAGATTCATGTTCAAAACACTCTTTAAGACATTATGGAAAAAAATCAAAGCAAAGGTTAAGTGCCAAACCACCAAGCGTTTATTGTATGGAGTGGCTGGCGTAATCTTATTTACATTAATTTTTAATAAATAGCTTACTTGGTTGTACTGGGATGGTTTCATTAGGTGGTAAAATTGGATGTCCTAGCAAAGACGAATTTAAAAAGTTATCCTATTGTGTTGACAAAGGGTTATTTATTGTAAAACGTACAGGGTTTACGCCCAACTATTTGTTGATTTTTAACAGCGTCCTTCTAGACAAGGCCTCGCATTAAAAGCTAATACTCGAGCTATATGTAAAAAAGCATTTGTAAGGCTACTGCCTCTAAATGCAAAATATTATGTGCATTTTATTATTTTACTAGAGTCACTGTATTTTGAAGTGGTCTGGGGTGGCTCGAGTTCATTAGCTTCATAATAAAATAATGAATCCGGTTTAAACCGTACAACATCAAATACACCTGAAATTGGGGTCAACGTCGTGCAAAAGTGTGTGTTTTGCCTAAGGTGTTGTTAAAATATGCGAACACAATGTCTTTTGCTGAGAGTAAAGGTGTTTTTATGTGAGCTGCTTTCAATGGTTCACTAGACGACGATCAAGTGAACATTTGTTCCAACTGCTCTGCTGTATTACACAAAACAATGAGGCAGTCGTTAATTTAAATAAAGGTGTATGCGGTTACTGTCAGTCAGAATGTTTATTTATTCAATCGCCTGACTGCCCAAATGGAGAGGGAAAAGAAATTGACGTTATAGGTCGTTACACAACAACCACGGGAGTCATAATGCTCACCACATCATACACAGCTGTCTGGTGCACTATAAATACTATCTTATAAAATTTAAAACAAAAGATGTAAATCCTATTTTGATTTGAATCCATTGAGTTAGTTTTAAATATAAATAAGCGCACAGGCAATCTCTCACGAGAGAATGCTGGCGTTTCACCATGCTTTTGTTCAGGCTGCCCATTTGAATAACACTTTGATAAAGGCTACTTACGTTGAATGAATGTTGATTTTTTTTCAAGAACCCTTATATTTCAGCTAAAATGTATATAATGATTGCTCCAAGGTATTCTTTATTGTCATTTTTTGGACAACTACGTGCACTTCAATAAGTCTACATGAATATAGCGTAATTTTGTTTTCTAACATGTTTAAAATTATTACATTTTCAATACCGTGAAATTTCGATTCATTAGTCATCGTATCTATCCAGTTTGTAACATTGATTGTCAAAAATATAACGTGGTTTACAACACCATGCAAGCTTAATGAACGCCTAATATTTTTCTGACGTGGAACAGAAACTGCTTTTGGTTGTGAATACATCAGTTCAAGATTAACGGCAGTTCTGATTCATATTAGTTCGAAATGTTTACGTTTTTTTTAAAAACTCAAAATAATGCTGTTAAGGAAAACTGACTGCGCTTCGTAATGTAACACAACTGACTTTGTATGTTTAACTCAAACAGAAAAAGGTCAAACAAGTGTCCATTTTAACACTGACTTCTATTACAGTGGTTGAAATAAAGTTCGACCATAAAACCGTTTCACGATTTGACCGATTCACAAGGGATTATTTGCATCATAATTTACATAAAAACGATACTTAATGAATTATTGTTAGGTAAAAGATATGAGAAGGAACCTTATTACATTAAATGAAATAGGTCAGTACTTTTCGAATAGAAAAAAAACTGTGCAACAGACAATGATAAAATGATTTGAAGCAGGCAAAGATTGATCCTCAGAGTTTACTCGAATTTATGCGTAAAGTGGCTCATCTAGATCTTAAATGGGACAGTAAAGGAAAGGTAAGAGTGGATATTTTTATATGACAAACATTGCATTTAAACGTTTTCCATTTAATTTAAGCGTCAAAGACTGGATTTTGGCCTCCTGCATGGGGCAGCTGAAAGCGTCCTCAAGAATATGACGAGCCACATGAGACAAATGTAATATGTATTAAAAAATTAGAATTCCACAGGAATAGACGTCAACTGTGACCAAACTTGTTGAAAAACCACGAATATAAGCAATCCTGGAGACATTATATTTACAGCAAGTTCAATGTTAAATAAAGCATCAATAAATACAAAACTGTACTGCTGCCGCAAAGGTTTCATTATAATGGACCTGGAGTGAGTAAAACATGATAAAAACTTCATTTTTACTTAAACTGTAAAAAAGAATAAAAAGATTGTTTACCTGGTGGGTTTAAAGCTGTTAGAAAACCGACGAGCCCTGTTAATGCAAAAGTGCTGTATACAGTCGTTTTTAGTTTGCCAATTCAGGTGCTGATTATTAGTCACTGCGAATGGTTGTAACTCTTTACTATAATTCCCACTCAAAAATACGTAAATTATTAACTAAGTATCCTATAACGAAACCCACTACCAATTATGCATGCTCATAATTTTGCTTCACACAGTTAATATGAAGCAAGATGCGGGCAGAATTCCGAGAAACACCACCATCCCTATTATACGTAGTATTTGGATCGAGAAACTTTGTTGAAATGAATATCCATCTCTCATCTTCTCTCTCACTGAAGCACGAATGTCTCTGCTTATTTTAATATCTTCAACTTAAAAAGTAAACCTTTTTAAAAATCCTTGCTTTTAATATGTCGATAAAATTGAACATTAAATCTATCCATAGGAAATGTTAGCAAATGTGTTGATAAAAAATGGAAGGTTAATTATTGGGCACTCATTTATTTTGATTTGTTGGTTTGCATACTTTATGGGTGGCTATAGCTGCATAGTGACGACTAATACGATAGCGATTGTTATTTTAGTCTCTCTTTGATTGCTGGGTTATCTCATTCGGCGTATACTACTAGTGGCTGCTCGATGGAGCTCTAAGGCTGAACGAGGCAAGCTTGTCCCTCGTCAATATAGTTTTAATTCTCGATCGCAAACGAGGTGAAAGCTGTCAAACATGTTGTTCTCAACATTTTATGGCGACGGCTAATAAACCAAAAACGGTCATTCCAGTCTCTCTTGTCTACCATTATATATATATATATATATATATATATATATATATATATATATGGAACCAAAGGCAATTCCAGTCCATGAACCCATTGTATTCTTCTTCCTATTCTTCCGCAGAAAACGAAAACTATTTCTTTATATAAATTATTCCGGATATCTGTTTTCCTTGCTTCGCGTATAATGCCAGGAAACAGTGCACGCTTGTCCTCTATGGAAAAAAACTGGTCAGTAATCATCGGTGCAAACAGTCCGTAAGGCATTGGATGATCTTTGGCTATTTTTGCAGCCAATCTGTCAAATAACTGCATATGGTGTCATTTATAGTGTTCCTGAGAGATTGAGTGATCACAAAAAAAACACGAAATAATGTTGTTTTCATTCCCATAGCAGATAACACGCTGTTATGCAAAATAGGCTGTGTTAAAATTTGCGAACTGCAAATGAAAAATTTTCAAGTGTCGGGGAACACTGGAGGCTTTGCCTGGTAGTACAAATATAATTTCGAGATATAGTTTAATTTATGTCATTACGATCCAAAAATACAACACGAATTACAAATTTCATAGTAATTAACTGAAACAGAGCTTATAACACATTTTCCCGTAAAATACATTTAATTTTGCTAGTTCTCATTCGGACTAAGTAGTAGTTGGTCAGGATATGCAGAGCGGAAACTGATGACCAAAGATAAGCATTTTGGGAGCAGAGTGAAATACGAATACATACAGTGCCTACTGGTCCTCCAACTACGAGTGAGACGAAGATAAATGCGATGATGCCGAATAATAACGAAAGTTGTGACGTCTCATTTCCTTGAAACACAAAATTGGTGGGCTGGTAGGTTTGTGCAATTATCGAAATATTGGCTAGTAAATGTTTACCTGAAAGTATTCCTATCAAAGTAAAGCCAACTCCTTTGATAGCTCTGCCTTTTAAAAAAAAGAGAGACAAAATAAGGTTTTAGTAAAAGAATACTTTAAATTCTTTTATTACGAGTTGTTTGAAGATTTCATTTGATTTAGACTGCAAATAACCACCTATCTTAAAGATATTTAAATATGTTCATCATATGTAAATGACAGACCTTTGCCATTAAAGCAAATCATTTCTTAGATAAAATGAGGTACTGGAAGGCTTAGCCTTCATGCCAGTTTTGTGATCGGCAATAATCCACACGCAAAGTTGTATTACTATCCACCAGATCAAGCATATAATTAAACAGGGAGAAGAAATATTGCAACTGAAGCTTTGCTATGCGTCGATCGGATGTAAATCTAACAATGGCTGTTTATAAAATAATCGCCCGAATGATGACTATGAAGCTGTTTTTGAGGTAAAGCAGTCTTTACCGACTAGATAGACCACCGTACGACGCACCCGAGCTCAGAACCTCCCAATTTACACTGGAGATCAACCCAGCCAGAAAGATGAGTCAGACGTTCAGCCGAAAGACTAGCCACATAACGCTAAGGCCGGTTCCTAACAATAAGGCAACATATAACTAGGCATTTCTATTCTTGCGGAACAATTATTGTCAATACCTCACTACCAATTACAACGGCCCATGTCCGAGGCATTTAGCTAGAAGATATTAGAATTGATGAGGCAAACGTACAGTCTGACATCTGTTGATGACTGTTCCCAGATCTTTCATCACAGCTTACCAATAGTTCATTAACAAATGCCAATATTTCCCGATCTTAAGAGCAAGACAACGAACACTTGCCTAAATGGTTAGAGCATTGGAATTCTGATTAACAGGTCATGGGCGATATACAACGCCACTGGCTGATGAAGGCTAATGAGCCAGAAATGACCAATACAGTCTTCCATTTCTTTGTCATCAATATTTATCTGCCTATGAAAAGTTGTTTGCACTTTACTGATACACAAATCTCCGGGGTGCAATCGCTGCTTGCGTTACTGAGTTTTCTTATGATTTGATTGCGGTGATTCATTCAATACTTGTTATAAATTACAGGAGTAAACTTTCCACGTTAAATTTGCCAAAGCCAATGATGCGAGGACGATGTGCCTATTTTTACGCGAATTGGGCCCTAAAGAGGACGAGCGGTTCAATAAAATTAATCTGTCAAAGGATGCACATTACGTCACATTGGAGTCGATGTTAAACACATCTCACAGACATTCGGGAGAAGTCATCCCTTGTCAGTATTCGATAGTAATATGCAAAGTTCGCAAACCAAAAAAATCGGATTTTCTTATGCTCACCACTTTAAGCGCGAAACGTTCGAGCAACGAACGACTACAGGAGACCAATTCCAGTGACTCATATTTGAGTCTGCAAATCAGTCACCTACGAGGTAAAACTACCAGGAAAATTCTACCCAGAAAAATTGAGCATGGCATTAATTTAAAAAAACTCACGTATTTTATCTCCTGGATTGTAACCGTCAGGCCCCCCACTCTCACCATCACCCTCCTCGTCCTCCATTTCTTCATCGTCGTCATCATCATAACCATCATAATCAATATTCTTAGGCTTCTTCGACGCTTTTAGAAAGACAGAGTTATCTCCGTTACATACTGTCTAGAGTAAGCAATTAGGCTAAAGCAAAACCTATAGGGATAAAACAATTGCGTGAAAATGCACTCTTAATTTTTAGCATGAAAGGTTTCTACTGTTTCTTTGGAAAACCACATATGCTAATTTTCACATTGTACCAAGCAAACTAAAATAAATCTATGTTAAAAAGCCTCTGTTGTAGGCGGCTTTAAATGAATTAACTGCCATTTTCCAGCCGAAATGGATGAGACCATCTGTTACGCAGAGCTAAATTTTCTTGTCTTGCCTAAAAGTTAGCCATTAGCAAATATTTCCTATTAAAACTTTAACAACGCAGTACTTTAAATGTCAATGTTTATGCAACACAGAGTCAAAGTATTCTTAACTCTTGCCGTTAACGGTAATGCCGGTTCGGCAGATTTACATGGCTGCGTCACAAAGATGACATAAAAGATTAAACAACGTGCAAAAAGCGTACTAGTTGACGTTGATGTTGATGTTGTCGTAGATGTTTCTGCAAGATCAAAAATGCACAAAATGTTTTTCAAATGCCCATTGCTGAACTATGAATATTTGCCAGGTAATATTTGCATGTTTCTGATCTTAGATTTCAAATCTTATTTTATTGTGCAGTGAAAGGTTTATTAAATAATACAGTTGGGCAATTTACAACTACTGTAATTATGACTTATTTTGGATTGCACAAAAAGTTTGATCGAATGTAAACTGAGATGCCATGATACATATAGGTTCTACTTCCGTAATCAGAAAAAAAACAATGCACAGTCTTTATCTAACCAAGGTTGAACTCTACGTGTTAAATATCAGTTATGTGCTTTCTGACTCCTTTTTCGGTAAATGTAAATATATTATGTTATGTGATTCTGAAATTTGCAAATGAATCCTAAAGTAAATCCACAGACGAGCGCAGTTTCAAACAGTACGCACTAAGTGCATAAACAGTTTTGACAGTTCTCATTCCAAACTCTGTATGTGAGATTGGCAAAGCCTTTGGTAAAATACTATGACAGATTTTGCAAAATATAGAGTTCAGATATAACACACGATATTAGAAACTATTGCATTAGAGCCAAAATAATTTAATTCGGGTTTAAATACGTGACAAAATGTATCAAACAATAATATTTAAGAAGTTGTAATATCAGTACTAATCTCATTTAACATAATGTAATTAAAAGGGACTTGGTTTGACAAGCCAAGAAAAATCGCTCCATTGTCCATACTGAAGTTGGGATATCCGGGGGTATACGTGTCGTTCTTACCTATAAAGCAACACAATCAAGTGTAAGAAAATGAAAAAAATGAATAGAAAAATGTTTCCGAAAAAAATGAGCGTCAAGAAGAAACAGATCCTGCATTAATTTTTAAGGTGAGTTTGAGAAACATTGTTCGATTTAAATTTAAATTATTTTAAAATAACATCTAACTTCTGTGTATGTTGCTTCATCTCAGCTAACCGACATCTACGAGTAGTAAATTATGCATGATTTCCAATATTCAGTATAATAAAATTAACCATCCACGGCTCCTTCCATTGTTTTTTTCTTTACCCACAATGTCATTTACCTGAAGTACACTGATGGAAAATTATTATACGTTCTTTCTAAATGTGTGTGGTTTTTTTGCTTAAATAAATAAAAATAGACAAAAAATAGCAAGACATGGTGAACTTTGAAAAACATGACCACGAAGAAAGCAAAACACTTCTAATTAACACAGTTTTGTTCAAATTTAAATTTGGTGACGGTTTGTGTATGGTATTTAAAGCATACACAATGTTGCTTAACAGCAAGATGCTGCTTGTACGATGACGGGCGCGTGAAATAGCTTATACCTGTTGAAGACGTTAAGCGTTAACAAATAAAATGTAAAAAAGCGTACGAAAGAGAAAAAATTATCAGAATAAAGGTGTCCAAATATTTATATGCGTCAAGAAGAAACATATTCCTGCATAACTTGGTTTAAGCGAATTAGTGAGACTATGCTCAATATTAACGAACAAATGGTTGACAAACATATTTCACAAAATTACTTAGTGAATGAAACAGGGTAACATAAAGGCGTTTAGAAGGGCCTACATGATATGCGTTAAAATATAACAGTTGATAGTAGAATTGCATGGATTGCATGTCAAAGAGTTTAATCCATTTTTAATCGTCAGTTGACAGATATTGTGGTGACACATATAACTAAGCATTTCATAGAAATCAGACTGAAACGGTTGTCAACTGCCGTCCGATGTCTTCTCAGATTGCGGCCTACGCACAGTACATCATTTGCACATTTCAGGTCTCATAAACAACCAAAGGCAATTAAAACTTACGTTCACAAACAACGTTGTAGATATCTTTTAAATCCTTTTGATGAGCCCCTAGAATTGTAAAACAGCCCAAGGAGTGTTAATAAAATTCAAATTCTTTTTTTTATTTTTATATCAGACAGAAAAGCCTACATTCTGGACTGTTAAAGTCGAAATCATCTGGCTCCTGTTCATCTTCATCTAAAAATATATGACAACATGTAAGTATACTTAAGTACGTGCTAATGAGCGTGATTGATGGAGATTTAATTGTGTTGGCTTATGCTTACCGAGGTCGGTTGTACGTTCATTCATTGCTGTTGTCGCCTTCTCTGGACCTGAATTCGAAAAGGGTTCGTAAAGAAATACTATAGGAAAATGATATTTCATTAGCCGCACCTGCATACATTGTTCCGCGTAAAGAACCAGCGTCTACAATTTAATGTGCGAATGCTACAAAAACCTCTTTTCTCTAAATGATGTGAGTTTTACTTCGTGTTTTTCAATTAAGTATGTACCTCATGGTAGTCCTTCACGTTAAAAGATTAATCTCGGTTTTTCATGTACGACTCAGTACGACGGCTTCCCAATCATTTCGCCTAAACGATATATTGCAGCTTTCATAAGTAGCAATAAATGTCTGGTCAACTACATGGAAGACTGCGTGACGGCTGAAATATTTCCCAGTCAGCTGATTATCGAACATACAAACTCACAGACAATTTGCATCTTTGAAATTTAACACACACGTTCCACCGCTCAGAATGGAATTTAATTACAGCTCAATTTATTTTGCTTTGAAATCTCAGGCAAGTGATGCTTTGCAGGCAGCATTAACCCATGGCATATCCTTAGCGCAAGCGGATTAACGTATAAACTTTAACCAAATATACGCTTATTATTAATTCTGCAGACAAATGTAACACATTTTATGTTATTTTTAGTATCTAAGTACAGGTTAGTGATATTTCTTCACAATTTTGTAACAACTAAAAATCTACGTAAGTGTATTATCTTGCGAACGTTTTATAAATTAACCTGGGTCGCAATGCGTGCATAAGAAAACCATTATACCAATATATTTATAACATTGGCCGGATATCTTGTCCGATATAATGATATATTCCTCATATCATCTTCGCATTTGTGTGGTTAATGTCAGACGAAATTAGTTGCTGTTAGAAAGAAGCACAATTATAATATTTCCGATTTTAACTGAGCATTGTAAATTTCGATGAATGCCTCAGAGTATATTCATAGGTGAAAAAACTTATCATTTTTATCGCCAATTTTCGCGAATTGATTTATCGCAGGACCAATCACCAAAACGAAACTGTTAAAGTTAATTGAGATTGACAGAAAAATGTGAAATCACTTCATCAGCAAACGTCTAATTTACGTGCACTCAAATCCTCGTATAACTGTCAGCCGTGTGTATATGGGTAAACTGCTTCTTGTTCTGAGGGTTGGGCGTTATTATTGTTTTTTGAGGTGTCTTGTTCTAAACTCCGGGCTTGGGATATCCACGACGACTTTTGTTAGGAAATATTGCCCTGTTTATAGGCTGTAACATTTTTTCGAATTGAAGTTAATCTGGTGCTCTTCATATTTATAAATTCAAATATGTTTGAATTAAATTTAAATTATTTTTAAATAACCTCAACCTTCTGTGTCTTCTACTTCTTCTCAGCTCACCGACATCTCCAAGTAGTAAATTATGCATGATTTCCAATTTTCAGTATAATACAATTAACAATCCAATGCTCCTCTCATTGTTCTTTTCTTTACCCACAATGTCATTTACCTGAAGTACACTGTTGGAAAATTATTATACGTTCTTTCGAAATTTCTGTGGCATTTTGCTTAAATATATAAAAATAGATGAAAAAGGAAGAAATGGTGAACTACGAAAAACATAACGATGGAGAGAGCAAAACACTTCTAGTTAACACGGTTTTGTTCCAATTTTAATTTTGTGACGGTTTGTGTATGGTTGTTTAAGCATTCACCATGTTACTTAACAGCAATATGGTGCTTGCACGGTGACTGGCGCATGAAATAGGTTATACCTGTTAAATACATTAAGCGTTAACAAATAATTCGTAAAAAACGTAACAAAGCAAACAAATGATCAGAATAAAGCTGTTCGCATCTTTATATGCGTCAAGAAGAAACATATTCCTGCATTACTTGGTTATGACGATTTTGATAGACTATGCTCCATATAAACGAACAAATTGTTTAGAAACATATTTCACAAAAACACTTAGTGAATTAAACAGGGTTACATAAAGGCGTTTAGAATTGCCTACATGATATGGGTTAAAATATAACAGCTGATAGTAGAATAGCACTTGGATTGCATGTCAAAGTGTTCAATCCATTTTTAATCGTCTGTTGACAGATATTGTGTTGACACATATAACTAAGCATTTCAAAGAGATCAGGCTGACACGGTATTCAACTGCAGTCTGATGTCTTCTCAGATTGCGGCCTACGGACACTACATCATTTGCACATTTCAGGTCTCATTAACAACCAAAGGCAATAAAAACTTACGTTCACAAACAACGTTGAAGATATCTTTAAAATCCATTTTATGAGCCCCTAGAAATGTACAACAGACCATGGAGTGTTAATAAAAATCGAATCAATTTTTTTTATTTTTATATCAAACAGTTAAGCCTACATTCTGGACTGTTTAAGTTCAAACCATCTGGCTCCTGTTCATCTTCATCTAAAAATATATGACAACATTTAAATATACTTAAAGACGTGCTAACGAGCGTGATTAATGGAGATTTAATTGTGTTGGCTTATGCTTACCGAGGTCGGTTGTACGTTCATTCATTGCTGTTGTCGCCTTCTCTGGACCTGAATTCGAAAAGGGTTCGTAAAGAAATACTATAGGAAAATGATATTTCATTAGCCGCACCTGCATACATTGTTCCGCGTAAAGAACCAGCGTCTACAATTTAATGTGCAAATGCTACAAAAACCTCTTTTCTCTAAATGATGTGAGTTTTACTTCGTGTTTTTCAATTAAGTATGTACCTCATGGTAGTCCTTCACGTTAAAGATTAATCTCGGTTTTTCATGTACGACTCAGTACGACGGCTTCCCAATCATTTCGCCTAAACGATATATTGCAGCTTTCATAAGTAGCAATAAATGTCTGGTCAACTACATGGAAGACTGCGTGACGGCTGAAATATTTGCTAGTCAGATGATTTTCGAACATACAAACTCACAGACAATTTGCATCTTTGAAATTTAATAAACACGTTCCACCGCTCAGAATGGAATTTAATTACAGCTCAATTTATTTTGCTTTGCAATCTCAGGCAAGTGATGCTTTGCAGGCAGAATTCAAACATGGCATATCCTTAGCGCAAGCGGATTGACGTATTAACTTTAACCAAATATACGCTTATTATTAATTCTGCAGACAAATGTAACACATTTTATGTTATTTTTAGTATCTAAGTACAGGTTAGTGATATTTCTTCACAATTTTGTAACAACTAAAAATCTACGTAAGTGTATTATCTTGCGAACGTTTTATAAATTAACCTGGGTCGCAATGCGTGCATAAGAAAACCATTATACCAATATATTTATAACATTGGCCGGATATCTTGTCCGATATAATGATATATTCCTCATATCATCTTCGCATTTGTGTGGTTAATGTCAGACGAAATTAGTTGCTGTTAGAAAGAAGCACAATGATAATATTTCCGATTTTAACTGAGCATTGTAAATTTCGATGAATGCCTCAGAGTATATTCATAGGTGAAAAAACTTATCATTTTTATCGCCAATTTTCGCGAATTGATTTATCGCAGGACCAATCACCAAAACGAAACTGTTAAAGTTAATTGAGATTGACAGAAAAATGTGAAATCACTTCATCAGCAAACGTCTAATTTACGTGCACTCAAATCCTCGTATAACTGTCAGCCGTGTGTATATGGGTAAACTGCTTCTTGTTCTGAGGGTTGGGCGTTATTATTGTTTTTTGAGGTGTCTTGTTCTAAACTCCGGGCTTGGGATATCCACGACGACTTTTGTTAGGAAATATTGCCCTGTTTATAGGCTGTAACATTTTTTCGAATTGAAGTTAATCTGGTGCTCTTCATATTTATAAATTCAAATATGTTTGAATTAAATTTAAATTATTTTTAAATAACCTCAACCTTCTGTGTCTTCTACTTCTTCTCAGCTCACCGACATCTCCAAGTAGTAAATTATGCATGATTTCCAATTTTCAGTATAATACAATTAACAATCCAATGCTCCTCTCATTGTTCTTTTCTTTACCCACAATGTCATTTACCTGAAGTACACTGTTGGAAAATTATTATACGTTCTTTCGAAATTTCTGTGGCATTTTGCTTAAATATATAAAAATAGATGAAAAAGGAAGAAATGGTGAACTACGAAAAACATAACGATGGAGAGAGCAAAACACTTCTAGTTAACACGGTTTTGTTCCAATTTTAATTTTGTGACGGTTTGTGTATGGTTGTTTAAGCATTCACCATGTTACTTAACAGCAATATGGTGCTTGCACGGTGACTGGCGCATGAAATAGGTTATACCTGTTAAATACATTAAGCGTTAACAAATAATTCGTAAAAAACGTAACAAAGCAAACAAATGATCAGAATAAAGCTGTTCGCATCTTTATATGCGTCAAGAAGAAACATATTCCTGCATTACTTGGTTAAGACGATTTTGATAGACTATGCTCCATATAAACGAACAAATTGTTTAGAAACATATTTCACAAAAACACTTAGTGAATTAAACAGGGTTACATAAAGGCGTTTAGAATTGCCTACATGATATGGGTTAAAATATAACAGCTGATAGTAGAATAGCACTTGGATTGCATGTCAAAGTGTTCAATCCATTTTTAATCGTCTGTTGACAGATATTGTGTTGACACATATAACTAAGCATTTCAAAGAGATCAGGCTGACACGGTATTCAACTGCAGTCTGATGTCTTCTCAGATTGCGGCCTACGGACACTACATCATTTGCACATTTCAGGTCTCATTAACAACCAAAGGCAATAAAAACTTACGTTCACAAACAACGTTGAAGATATCTTTAAAATCCATTTTATGAGCCCCTAGAAATGTACAACAGACCATGGAGTGTTAATAAAAATCGAATCAATTTTTTTTATTTTTATATCAAACAGTTAAGCCTACATTCTGGACTGTTTAAGTTCAAACCATCTGGCTCCTGTTCATCTTCATCTAAAAATATATGACAACATTTAAATATACTTAAAGACGTGCTAACGAGCGTGATTAATGGAGATTTAATTGTGTTGGCTTATGCTTACCGAGGTCGGTTGTACGTTCATTCATTGCTGTTGTCGCCTTCTCTGGACCTGAATTCGAAAAGGGTTCGTTAAGAAATACTATAGGAAAATGATATTTCCATAGCCGCACCTGCATACATTGTTCCGCGTAAAAAACCCGCGTCTACAATTTAATTTGCCAATGGTACAAAAACCTCTTTTCTCTAAATGGTGTGGGTTTTACTTCGTGTTTTTCAAGTAAGAAAGTACCTCGTGGTAGTCCTTCACGCTAAAAGATTAATCTCGGTTTTTCATGTACGACTCAGTACGACTGCTTCCCAATCATTTAGCCTAAACGATATATTGCAGCTTACATAATTTGCAATAAATGTCTGGTCAACTACATGGAAGACTGCGTGACGGCTGAAATATTTGCTAGTCAGATGATTTTCGAACATACAAACTCACAGACAATTTGCATCTTTGAAATTTAATAAACACGTTCCACCGCTCAGAATGGAATTTAATTACAGCTCAATTTATTTTGCTTTGCAATCTCAGGCAAGTGATGCTTTGCAGGCAGAATTCAAACATGGCATATCCTTAGCGCAAGCGGATTGACGTATTAACTTTAACCAAATATACGCTTATTATTAATTCTGCAGACAAATGTAACACATTTTATGTTATTTAGTATCTAAGTACAGGTTAGTGATATTTCTTCACAATTTTGTAACAACTAAAAATCTACGTAAGTGTATTATCTTGCGAACGTTTTATAAATTAACCTGGGTCGCAATGCGTGCATAAGAAAACCATTATACCAATATATTTATAACATTGGCCGGATATCTTGTCCGATATAATGATATATTCCTCATATCATCTTCGCATTTGTGTGGTTAATGTCAGACGAAATTAGTTGCTGTTAGAAAGAAGCACAATTATAATATTTCCGATTTTAACTGAGCATTGTAAATTTCGATGAATGCCTCAGAGTATATTCATAGGTGAAAAAACTTATCATTTTTATCGCCAATTTTCGCGAATTGATTTATCGCAGGACCAATCACCAAAACGAAACTGTTAAAGTTAATTGAGATTGACAGAAAAATGTGAAATCACTTCATCAGCAAACGTCTAATTTACGTGCACTCAAATCCTCGTATAACTGTCAGCCGTGTGTATATGGGTAAACTGCTTCTTGTTCTGAGGGTTGGGCGTTATTATTGTTTTTTGAGGTGTCTTGTTCTAAACTCCGGGCTTGGGATATCCACGACGACTTTTGTTAGGAAATATTGCCCTGTTTATAGGCTGTAACATTTTTTCGAATTGAAGTTAATCTGGTGCTCTTCATATTTATAAATTCAAATATGTTTGAATTAAATTTAAATTATTTTTAAATAACCTCAACCTTCTGTGTCTTCTACTTCTTCTCAGCTCACCGACATCTCCAAGTAGTAAATTATGCATGATTTCCAATTTTCAGTATAATACAATTAACAATCCAATGCTCCTCTCATTGTTCTTTTCTTTACCCACAATGTCATTTACCTGAAGTACACTGTTGGAAAATTATTATACGTTCTTTCGAAATTTCTGTGGCATTTTGCTTAAATATATAAAAATAGATGAAAAAGGAAGAAATGGTGAACTACGAAAAACATAACGATGGAGAGAGCAAAACACTTCTAGTTAACACGGTTTTGTTCCAATTTTAATTTTGTGACGGTTTGTGTATGGTTGTTTAAGCATTCACCATGTTACTTAACAGCAATATGGTGCTTGCACGGTGACTGGCGCATGAAATAGGTTATACCTGTTAAATACATTAAGCGTTAACAAATAATTCGTAAAAAACGTAACAAAGCAAACAAATGATCAGAATAAAGCTGTTCGCATCTTTATATGCGTCAAGAAGAAACATATTCCTGCATTACTTGGTTATGACGATTTTGATAGACTATGCTCCATATAAACGAACAAATTGTTTAGAAACATATTTCACAAAAACACTTAGTGAATTAAACAGGGTTACATAAAGGCGTTTAGAATTGCCTACATGATATGGGTTAAAATATAACAGCTGATAGTAGAATAGCACTTGGATTGCATGTCAAAGTGTTCAATCCATTTTTAATCGTCTGTTGACAGATATTGTGTTGACACATATAACTAAGCATTTCAAAGAGATCAGGCTGACACGGTATTCAACTGCAGTCTGATGTCTTCTCAGATTGCGGCCTACGGACACTACATCATTTGCACATTTCAGGTCTCATTAACAACCAAAGGCAATAAAAACTTACGTTCACAAACAACGTTGAAGATATCTTTAAAATCCATTTTATGAGCCCCTAGAAATGTACAACAGACCATGGAGTGTTAATAAAAATCGAATCAATTTTTTTTATTTTTATATCAAACAGTTAAGCCTACATTCTGGACTGTTTAAGTTCAAACCATCTGGCTCCTGTTCATCTTCATCTAAAAATATATGACAACATTTAAATATACTTAAAGACGTGCTAACGAGCGTGATTAATGGAGATTTAATTGTGTTGGCTTATGCTTACCGAGGTCGGTTGTACGTTCATTCATTGCTGTTGTCGCCTTCTCTGGACCTGAATTCGAAAAGGGTTCGTAAAGAAATACTATAGGAAAATGATATTTCATTAGCCGCACCTGCATACATTGTTCCGCGTAAAGAACCAGCGTCTACAATTTAATGTGCGAATGCTACAAAAACCTCTTTTCTCTAAATGATGTGAGTTTTACTTCGTGTTTTTCAATTAAGTATGTACCTCATGGTAGTCCTTCACGTTAAAAGATTAATCTCGGTTTTTCATGTACGACTCAGTACGACGGCTTCCCAATCATTTCGCCTAAACGATATATTGCAGCTTTCATAAGTAGCAATAAATGTCTGGTCAACTACATGGAAGACTGCGTGACGGCTGAAATATTTCCCAGTCAGCTGATTATCGAACATACAAACTCACAGACAATTTGCATCTTTGAAATTTTATAAACACGTTCCACCGCTCAGAATGGAATTTAATTACAGCTGAATTTATTTGCTTAGCAATCTCAGGCAAGTGATGCTTTGCAGGCAGCATTCACACATGGCAGATCCTAAGGGCAAGCGGATTGACGTATTAACTTTAACCAAATATACGCTTATTCTTAATTCTGCAGACAAATGTAACACATGTTATGTTATTTTTAGTATCTAAGTACAGGCTACCGATATTTGTTCACAATTTTGTAACAACTAAAAATCTACGTAAATGTATTTCCTTGCGAACCTTTTATAAATTAACCTGGGTCGTAATGCATGCATAAGAAAACCATTATGCCACTATATTTATAACATTGGCCGGATATCTTGTCTTCGCATCTCTGTGGTTAATGTCAGACGAAATTTGTTGCTGTTGGAAAGAATAACAATTATAATATTTCTAATTTTAACTGAGCATAGTTAATGTTGATGAATGCCTCAGAATATATTCATAGGTGAAAAAAGCTCATCATTTGTATCGCCTTTTTTTGCGAATTGATTTATCGCATGACCAATCACCAAAACGAAACTGTTAAAGTTAATTGAGATTGACAGAAAAATGTGAAATCACTTCATCAGCAAACGTTTAATTTACGTGCACTGACATCCTCGTATAACTATTAGCCTTGTGTATATGGGTAAACTGCTTCTTGGTCTCAGATTTGGGCGTTAGTATTGTATTTGAGGTGTCTTCTTCTAAACTCTGGCTTTCGGATATCCACGACGACTTTTGTTAGGAAATATTGCCCTGTTTATAGGCTGTAACATTTTTTTCGAATTGAAGTTAATCTGGTGCTCTTCATATTTATAAATTCAAATATGTTTGAATTTAATTAAAATTATTTTAAAATAACCTCAAACTTCTGTGTCTGCTACTTCTTCTCAGCTAACTGACATCTCCAAGTAGTAAATTATGCATGATTTCCAATATTCAGTATAATAAAATTAACCATCCAATGCTCCTTCTATCGTTATTTTCTTTACCCACAATATCATCTATTATTTATCACTGATGGAAAATTATTATACGTTCTTTCGAAATGTGTGTGGCTTTTTGCTTAAATAAATAAAAATAGAGGAAATAGGAAGAAATGGTGAACTTCGAAAAACATAACCACGGAGATAGCAAAACACTTCTTTTAAACACAGTTTTGTTCAAATTTTAATTTTGTGACGGTTTGTGTATGGTTGTTTAAGCATTCACCATGTTGCTTAACAGCAATATGGTGCTTGCACGGTGACTGCCGTGTGAAATAGCTTATACCTGTTGAAGAAATTAAGCGATGACAAATAAATCGCAAAAAACGTAAAAAAAGTGAAAAAATGATCAGAATAAAGCTGTTCGCATCTTTATATGCGTCAAGAAGAAACATATTCCTGCATAACTTGGTTATGACGATTTTGATAGACTATGCTCCATATAAACGAACAAATTGTTTAGAAACATATTTCACAAAAACACTAAGTGAATTAAACAGGGTTACATAAAGGCGTTAAGAATGGCCTACATGATATGGGTTAAAATATAACAGTTGATAGTAGAATAGCACTTGGATTGCATGTCAAAGAGTTTAATCCATTTTTAATCGTCTGTTGACAGATATTGTGTTGACACATATAACTAAGCATTTCAAAGAGATCAGGCTGACACGGTATTCAACTGCAGTCCGATGTCTTCTAAGATTGCGGCCTACGGACAATACATCATTTGCACATTTCAGGTCTGATAAACACCCAAGCCGCAATTAAAACTTACGTTCGCAAACAACGTTGAAGATATCTTTAAAATCCATTTTATGAGCCCCTAGAAATGTACAACAGACCATGGAGTGTTAATAAAAATCGAATCAATTTTTTTTATTTTTATATCAAACAGTTAAGCCTACATTCTGGACTGTTTAAGTTCAAACCATCTGGCTCCTGTTCATCTTCATCTAAAAATATATGACAACATTTAAATATACTTAAAGACGTGCTAACGAGCGTGATTAATGGAGATTTAATTGTGTTGGCTTATGCTTACCGAGGTCGGTTGTACGTTCATTCATTGCTGTTGTCGCCTTCTCTGGACCTGAATTCGAAAAGGGTTCGTTAAGAAATACTATAGGAAAATGATATTTCCATAGCCGCACCTGCATACATTGTTCCGCGTAAAAAACCCGCGTCTACAATTTAATGTGCAAATGCTACAAAAACCTCTTTTCTCTAAATGGTGTGGGTTTTACTGCGTGTTTCAAGTAAGTAAGTACCTCACGGTAGTCATTCACATTAAAAGATTAATCTCGGTTTTTCATGTACGACTCAGTATGACTGCTTCCTAATCATTTCGCCTAAACGATATATTGCAGCCTACATAAGTTGCAATAAATGTCTGGTCAACTACAGGGAAGACTGCGTGACGGCTGAAATATTTCCCAGTCAGCTGATTATCGAACATACAAACTCACAGACAATTTGCATCTTTGAAATTTAATAAACACGTTCCACCGCTCAGAATGGAATTTAATTACAGCTGAATTTATTCTGCTTTGCAATCTCAGGCAAGTGATGCTTTGCAGGCAGCATTCACACATGGCAGATCCTAAGGGCAAGCGGATCGACGTATTAACTTTAACCAAATATACGCTTATTCTTAATTCTGCAGACAAATGTAACACATGTTATGTTATTTTTAGTATCTAAGTACAGGCTACCGATATTTGTTCACAATTTTGTAACAACTAAAAATCTACGTAGATGTATTTCCTTGCGAACCTTTATAAATTAACCTGGGTCGTAATGCGTGCATAAGAAAACCATTATGCCACTATATTTATAATATTGGCCGGATATCTTGTCTTCGCATCTCTGTGGTTAATGTCAGATGAAATTTGTTGCTGTTGGAAAGAATAACAATTATAATATTTCTAATTTTAACTGAGTATAGTTAATGTTGATGAATGCCTCAGAATATATTCATAGGTGAAAAAAGCTCATCATTTGTATCGCCATTTTTCGCGAATTGATTTATCGCATGACCAATCACCAAAACGAAACTGTTAAAGTTAATTGAGATTGACGAAAAAATGGGAGATCACTTTATCAGCAAACGTCTAATTTCCGTGCACTGACATCCTCGTATAACTATTAGCCTTGTGTATATGGGTAAACTGCTTCTTGGTCTCAGATTTGGGCGTTAGTATTGTATTTAAGGTGTCTTCTTCTAAACTCTGGCTTTCGGATATCCACGACGACTTTTGTTAGGAAATATTGCCCTGTTTATAGGCTGTAACATTTTTTTTCGAATTGAAGTTAATCTGGTGCTCTTCATATTTATAAATTCAAATATGTTTGAATTTAATTAAAATTATTTTAAAATAACCTCAAACTTCTGTGTCTGCTACTTCTTCTCAGCTAACTGACATCTCCAAGTAGTAAATTATGCATGATTTCCAATTTTCAGTATAATAAAATTAACCATCCAATGCTCCTTCTATTGTTATTTTCTTTACCCACAATATCATTTATCATTTATCTTTGTTGGAAAATTATTATACGTTCTTTCGAAATGTGTGTGCCTTTTTGCTTAAATAAATAAAAATAGAGGAAATAGGAAGAAATGGTGAACTTCGAAAAACATAACCACGGAGATAGCAAAACACTTCTTTTAAACACAGTTTTGTTCAAATTTTAATTTTGTGACGGTTTGTGTATGGTTGTTTAAGCATTCACCATGTTGCTTAACAGCAATATGGTGCTTGCACGGTGACTGCCGTGTGAAATAGCTTATACCTGTTGAAGAAATTAAGCGATGACAAAGAAATCGTAAAAAAACGAAACAAAAGTGAAAAAATGATCAGAATAAAGCTTTTCGCATCTTTATATGCGTCAAGAAGAAACATATTCCTGCATTACTTGGTTAAGACGATTTTGATAGTTTATGCTCCATATAAACGAACAAATTGTTTAGAAACATATTTCACAAAAACACTAAGTGAATGAAACAGGGTTACATAAAGGCGGTTAGAATGGCCTACATGATATGTGTTAACATGTAACAGTTGATAGAAGAATAGCACTCAGATTGCATGTCAAACAATTAAATCCATTTTTCATTGTATGTTGACAGATATCGTGTTGACACATATAACTAAGCATTTCAAAGAGATCAGGCTGCCACGGTATTTAACTGCAGTCCGATGTCTTCTTAGATTGCGGCCTACGGACAATACATCATTTGCACATTTCAGGTCTCATAAACAACCAAAGGCAATTAAAACTTACGTTCACAAACATCGTTAAAGATATCTTTTAAATCCTTTTTATGAGCCCCTAGAATTGTAAAACAGACCATGGAGTGTTTATAAAAATCGAATCAATTTTTTTTTATATCAGACAGTAAAGCCTACATTCTGGACTGTTTAAGTCCAAACCATCTGGCTCCTGTTCATCTTCATCTAAATATATATGACAACATGTAAGTATACTTTAGTACGTGCCAATGAGCGTGATACATGGAGATTTATTTGTGTTGGCTTATGCTTACCGAGGTTGGTAGTACGTTCATTCATTGCTGTTGGTGCCTTCTCTGGACCTGAATTCAAAAAGGGATCGTAAATAAATACTATAGGAAAATGATATTTCCTTAGCCGCACCTGCATACATTGTTCTGCTTAAAGAACCAGCGTCTACTATTTAAAGTGCCAATGGTACAAAAACCTCTTTTCTCTAAATGGTGTGGGTTTTACTTCGTGTTTTTCAAGTAAGTAAGTACCTCACGGTAGTCCTTCACGTTAAAAGATTAATCTCGGTTTTTCATGTACGACTCAGTATGACTGCTTCCCAATCATTTCGCCTAAACGATATATTGCAGCTTACATAAATTGCAATAAATGTCTGGTCAACTACAGGGAAGACTGCGTGACGGCTGAAATATTTCCCAGTCAGCTGATTATCGAACATACAAACTCACAGACAATTTGCATCTTTGAAATTTAATAAACACGTTCCACCGCTCAGAATGGAATTTAATTACAGCTGAATTTATTCTGCTTTGCAATCTCAGGCAAGTGATGCTTTGCAGGCAGCATTCACACATGGCAGATCCTAAGGGCAAGCGGATCGACGTATTAACTTTAACCAAATATACGCTTATTCTTAATTCTGCAGACAAATGTAACACATGTTATGTTATTTTTAGTATCTAAGTACAGGCTACCGATATTTGTTCACAATTTTGTAACAACTAAAAATCTACGTAGATGTATTTCCTTGAACCTTTTTATAAATTAACCTGGGTCGT
>WEDG01005831.1:0-76691 GCA_017591395.1 Schistocephalus solidus | reverse complement strand
ATGGAGAGCGTTCTGGAACTTTCTAGCCTGCAACGTGGCTTGCATTGATTGGTCGCTTCTCACGTTGGAAAACCCCTGGGGGAAACTTCTCGAATTCGGGCCGCACACGTCCCTGGGGTCTTGACGCGGGCTCGGTGCAGCGGTACATACCGATTGGTTGCCTGGTTGCCTGCGCATTTTTCTCAGCCTGCTTAGCCTATTTGGCGTGCGTCAACAGGTGCCATTTCCACCTTGTGCCACGACTCAACTGTAGATCTCATCTCTGTAACACTACTTTCCAAAATATCTACCTTCTCGATCTTTTAAGTTGGTGCAAAAAGCATTGACAATTCAAGAAGAAAGGTCTTTTCAACGCCATTGCCTTCCAGACATCAAAGGCAAGCACGTGGCGTCTCAGTGGTGAAACATTATGTACGATTAACTGACCAAGCCGCAAGTACCCTATGTACCTACGTTGGAGAACCAGGGGAAATTCTTGACTGCTGAATGTAAAATATTTGTTTGCAAAATCCCATTCAGTGGTTGTTATTCCGTCTTTTGTAGTTAACCAGGAAAAACAAAATTAACCCATATACATTCCTATCAGCTAGTGGCGAGGAAACCATATCACCTTTCCCAAGCGGTCATACAAATACTGGATACTATGCATATTGACGCGAATGGACAAATTCCGGATGTGCGTGTACGCAAAGAAAAATAGAACTGTTTGCTTGTTGGAATCATGACTTTATTCATTTGAGCTTTTGAATTCTTACTGGAAACTATTGTCAGATGTTATTGCGTGAGATTCAATTCAGGTTGTTGGCCCCTGTCCTATAACGAAATGCAGTGAATTTCTAGGACCAATGCATTCAGATGAAATATGCATCAATAAGCATATCAATTTACATTCCGCATAAATTTATCGAGGTCAAGAACACAGTCAATAATAACCGAATGACGACTTATAATTTATGCGTAACAGCTTCGGTCAATTACTTATTCAATGGTTAGGCGTGACTAAATAGTATACTGTTTTTGTACTTGACCTACAAGTTTGAAATCCAGCTTTGGAACACATCTCCAAAATGAATGCATTAAATTTGTTTCGTTCCAAAGAAATTTTTCATATTACTGCTGAGATTATTCGGAACAAGATTTCAAGCTAATTAATAAACGGCTGATATAAGCCAATATCAGTCAGCCAGGTTTTGGGGCAATTGAGGATCGAAGTCGTGACCAGTTGGCTAGAAGAACAAAGTTCTTATTACTGAACCACGAGCGCTTTTTCGTGCAGCTTTTGATCAGGAATCTTAACCTTGGTGTACGGACGCTCACCGAACAGAAACACGAATCACTCGTTCCGTCATACCTTTGGGTCCACTCTACAGCCCCGCCAGCAACCACACAGTGAGATGTGGGATTAAAAACTGGAATAGATTTCAGCTTCAGACTCTTGTTGTAGCAGTTTATTTTTACCCCGGCAACAATTTCAGCTATTAAGATCCAACTGAAGGCTCAATACACTATTCAAAGTAGTTGAGAAAACTTAATGGTAGTTGGTAGCAGGGAAGCTTAGTTATATCACCCCACGAATCAAGAAATATATTGTCGCATAAATATAAACTTGCCGACAAGCAAGCTTTTGCAACGTTATTTGAAGTTGATTGGTGGCATTGCTGGTCTGGAACTTGGTTTGCCATTTTTAATTACCGATTCCGTAATAAGCAGTTCATTGATATTACTTAGTGATGTTTCCTAAACTATAATCGTTTGAACTTTCTGTTATTTTATGGAAGTTCTAGTGATAATGTTCTCTCAATTCCGTTCTTCATCGAGCTGCTGAGTGACCATATTTAGAGTCCGAAATATGTTCTTGTTTTTCCTAGTACTCTGCACACATTGCACAGTACACACAGCAGATAAATCCTAGCTGTCCAGAAGGGGCAAAAATTATTTGAACAGCTCTGTGTTCACTGTGATTTTGTCATAAATCAAAGTAGTTTATACTTCAGGCAACGTCTCCATTCCCAGAAGTTGATTGTCATCTTGTCATATATTGAATTTCATTTCTTTTTTTGAATTATGAGGAGGGCAATACAATTTTTTCCCCTTACAATTACCAGAAAACAAGGCTTTGATTCCGCACACGGTCAGTCAGTACCAATAGTGAGGACTGGTGATTAACACCTTAGCAGCCTAAAACTATTTATTAAGAAAGCTGAGACGGGACTAGATGACACATGGCCTCTTTAATTTTGAGACAGTCTTGAGCATAATTGTAGAAGCAACATGATATGCTCATGCGTGTGTTATACCGCTGAAATAAGCTATTATACGAATATATGTATTCCCTTATTTTATTTTATTTATTTATTGCCAGTTTACAGGCAAGGTCAATATATATATACAGAAGAGGGTCAAGCTGACAGTGAAAAAAACTCCTGATCATTGTTTCATGTGGTTTCAGGAGAAAAAACTGCAGCTTATTTAGTAATTAAAGTTTTGACAGGGGCGCGTTAACAGGTGCCAGGTGAAGAACCTCTCCATTCAGTGTTACATATCCGGTATTCTGCACCAGCAGGTATGTCGGCGAGCGGCTGTTCGCTGTCGACTGAGAAATAAGCCGATTCAGGTCTGCAGAGCCAGTAATATTGCCTCAGCATGAAGACCGGCACAGGATTCAGAGTCCGTGAACGCCATCAGAACCGAAGAGAGCTTCAACAGAGTCAGCACCCAAACGTTTTGGAAGGTGTCCTGAATGTAGAAAACTAGTGACAGTTCGCGTAAACAAGGGATAGCTTTGCTGAATTTTGATACTTCTAGGTAGCTTATTCCAGATTGCTATAGCGTTTACCGAAAAATACTGTTGGTATCTAACTGTGCGTGCCAAAGGAAGAAATAAAAATACATCTCGATGACTGGTGCGCTGAGAGCGGTGGAGGTGACTCAGAGATGTAAGGGGGTGAAATGTACGACTGTTTAGTAGTTTAAACAGTAAAAATAGTCCCTTCAGTAATCTGCGAAGCCATAGCGGGTCAAGGCTCGTTAGCTCACATCGTTGGTGATAGGACAGGTTTCGGTGATCTGAATAGAAAACTCTTTTTGTAAAGAAGTGCTGGACTGATTCTATCTTCTTTCGTTCACTATCGTGCAGAAGACTAAATAGAAACGAGCAGTATTCCAGACTAGGCCTGACATACATTTTATAGAGGCTGATTCTAATTTTGACGGTTTTAAAATTTCTGAGAATAAACCCAGTAATTTGGCGTGCTTTCGAGAAAATAAGGGCACAGTGCTCTGACAGATTAAGACTACAAGAGTATGATATGCCCAGATCCTTTATAACTCCGGGCACGTTTAGATCGTGACCGTCTATGCTTAGGTGGGGCTGATGGTTGTCGCCAATAACCATAACGGAGCACTTTTGCCAAGAAAGTGAGAGGTGCCATGTGCGACACCACTGAGCGAAGGCCTGAAGATCCGTTTTTAAGAGCTCAAGCACGATGATGCGATCAACCGGTTTATATCGATAGGCATTTTTTAAATCGTCAGGGTACATAAAGGGTCTACCATACTGAAAACAATCAGGAACATCGTTGAAAAAGAGGCAAAATACAAGCATCTTATACATCTGTGCGCGTTTAAGTGTTTGTTGGCGGACTGAAGTAAGTACCTTGTCCGGTCAATGTCTTTAGCCAATATTTCCTCGTATTAGACTTTTAACTTGTTGGACAGCCGTTTTTATTTGAAATGTTCTCCAGTTCTGACAGGCTCAGTATGTTGGATGATATCTTCACTGACTAAACTAGCAAACTCAAAGACATTTTGATCAGTAGCATGCCTGTCCCCCATGCCGAGGATGTGGCGTACGTCAGGTAAAATGAACCACTGACCTCTTTCCAGTAAGCATGTATTATGAATGTATACCGTATATTGGCAACGGAAAACAGATGCCAATTCCAAAACCTGCATATTATGGTCAGAAACACCAGAATGTGGTATTCTCTCTAGTTGGACCTTTAAGAAGTTCATTAACAATCAATTATGTAAAAATGGACCACACTGCTGAGCAATAATTTAACAACCACAATGAATTGCAACAACTAAAGCCAATGATATCCAATATTCTCAGGGCAGGGCAGGCTATGACTATTCCTGCCAAAGTAGACCCTCATCGGATACCTGTCCTAGTGTACCAACGAGGCTTTAGATGAGTTCGTTAGTCAGCTGAGTAAAGTAGCCGGATTTGCGCAGGAAACGGTCTGTTAATAAGTAGGTAACAATGCTTTCTATATCCACCTAACCGGAACAGGGGAATAGATACCGCCTACAATACATGTGGCATTGCGCTACTTTCCAAGGAATTTTTATTTGGGATTGAGGTGAGGGTGAGTGATAAGTCTATGGCCAGGTTTAAATTTGAGGTAAAGTTCAGGGTTTTGATTAGGTTCATGAATGGGCTAAGGGTTAAGGTTATTATCCTAATCACTGTAGGGTGTAGGATAAGGGTAGGCCTAGAGGCGAACCATTTTAAGCCGGCATGAAGGAAACTATTATCGTGTCTTGTTTAGCTGGCCAAACAAGGCATCCTACCAATAAGTTTATCTATAAGTTTAAGTTTTATGTTAAGTTTTACTTCTGAAGGGTGAAATAAGAAGGAGTTTTGACAAGAATAATCTCACTTCTCTATTCGGTCCAGCGCTATGACCGCAAATTCTGTTACGGCTGATCAACAAAAAACAGTCATTTATTGGCTGCTGAGCGTTCGCCGTTTTCACTGATGTACCTATTTTTTTGCACTGGTACGCACAAGTACCATTCGGAAAAGTGGCAGTTGTATTACCTGCCCTACGGAGTCACCTTGTACAAATAACAGAGACTGGTTTCAAGGAGCGGCAACTACGCTAACAAATTTACTTTTAATACATTTCAAACTAACTCTCCCACATACACTATTACTATTGGAGTAGGTGAGGCAAATTAGGCTTCGTTACACACAATTATCAACCATTTTATAGACTAGCAAGGGTTGATATGATGGTTACCGGTAAAAAGGAAGCTGCTTGCTTGGTGTAAAATATTCTCCTTGAGTTTGAATGGATTCAAATACATTGCATTACATTGCAAATATAGGTTATCAACATTTACAGGAAACAAAATTGGAAGTGGAAATGACCCCTTTTATGTACCTTGACTAGGCTCTGCATTAAGATACATACATTGCTTATATATTTGTTGCAGTATGTTTATATTTTGCACACTCTCAATTAAATACGTTCCTCTGCAATTTCCACCCCCTATACTGAGTCATGAGTGTGCATCTTGTATCGACGCTTTTTGCGATTAAGCGGGGGGACTATGGCGGGGTTACCGGCAGTAAGACGAGAGGTGGTGTTTTGATTTGCTACTTTTTAGGGTAATGCGGTGGTCCATAGAGTAGATTGCCTAACTAACGATTGGTTTAGAAGGAAATGGGAGGAGGTAACATAACATCAATTTGAGGTCATTGAGTTTTTTCGAAATGATTGAAACGCAGACAGCTGTTTATTGAAGAAGCGTTCATTTAAACTCTTTTTACTGAATGAAAGACAGGCCATAAATGAACGAAACCCGATGGTTCGTGATATCCCAGAAAGTAAAGGGTGTTTCAGTCTCCTCCAGAAATTCTTGGGGATGGAGCAGCAGGTAGCATAACCTAAGCAATAAATAAATAATGTTAAGAAATATATTTATCATCCTCCTTTTGAAAAGCACCTGCCCGTTCAAAACCTATGGTAAAGTAAAGTTAGTTTACACATATAGTCTTTTTACCCATGCTTTAAACACAGATAAGAGGCATCGTGTCTGTGGAACCCAGTAACCAGCGGACGTTTCGTTCGTTCAAAAACGAGTTCCATATAGTTTGTGTTCTATACCATTGTCACTTAGCTAAGGCAGCATCGTTGATTATCTGGCTTTTCAACCCAGTGCCGCATCACTGCTGGACGCTGCACCAAAATGCGATGTTGAAGAGGTAATTGAAATTGTAAAACCAAATAGGAAAAGGTATAAGAAGACCAAGCCATTCAAGGATTTAACCCCAGTCACCCTAAAAGCCAGTTTATCTGGACCTAATGGACCAAATAAAATGGATACAAGTACTCGCTCAGTTGAAAGATCTGAGCTGAAAACAGGCACCCGATTAAGTCGAAAGCAAAATTTAGTGGTAAAAGGGGTCCCAGAGTTAGCATCAACAACTGAATCCTGGGCTCACTCTCTTATTTCTGACTCGACGCTTGCTATAGATAATTTCAATTTGTACCGACAAGACCGCGCTGAAAAACGTGGCGGTGGTTGCCTCCTTTATATTAAGTCATCCTTTGTACATTTCCCTTTTCATCTGAACATTTCGTCTTTTTCTGGAAATGTATGCTTTGCTTCAGTCATCCTCCCGCACAATAAAAAAGCGGTAATTGGCTGTGTCTATAATCCTCCGTGTTATTCTGGCAATGAAAGCGAGCTCTGTGAACTATTTGAAAAAGTTGCAGACACTCAGTTTGATGTCAAAAATAATCGTAGGCGATTTTTAATCTGCCAGACATTGACTGGCAGGCCAATTCCTCTCCGCCTAAAACATCAGAAATTGGTCGATACTATTAACTTTACAAACATGTCCCAACTGGTCAGATCAGTTACTAGAAATGACAACATTTTAGATTAAATTTTTACAAACAAAGTTCACCCTCTCTTTATGAATTTCCATCATGATCTATTTACAAGTGATCACGCAATAATTCACTGTTGTTTTCCAATTCCCCTTCTTACGAAGCCTGAGTTTAAATGCAATATCCTCGACTTTGCTAACATAAACCATGAAAGAGTAAATAATTTCGTAAGCACTCTAGATTGGCATAGCATATTCTCAATCAACGATCTAAACTTTTTCCGTGAGTTATTGCAGAGCCTCACAGAAAAAATCCAGGCTTTTATCCCGTTTAAGATTTTTAATTCACATTCAGCTTCTTCTACTGTTCCGCATTTTCTCCAGAACAGACTTAAAAAATTACGAAAGCAACTTAAAGATTCATCTAAAAGCTCTTTTGTCAGTTCATTTAAGGATTGCACAAATATTTGAATTAGCATCGAGAATAAGGCTCGCGCGAGATAAGCGTAGGGAGTCTCGGGCACTAAGTGATGCCAATTCATCCAAATCTGTTGCTCAAATCTTTCATGTTCGGTCATCGGCTAAGCGTCTGAATGCAACTCCGCCCTTACTCGACTGTAACAGAAAAATTTGTTACAGATGATTTGGGCAAAGCAGAATTGTTAAACTCGTTTTTTGCCAACCACTTTACCACTGAAACTAGCCCCACTCCCACAATTCCTCTGCTTTAAAATTCACTTCTAACAACTATTAATTTCTCGCCTTCATGTATTCAAAAAGAAATAGCTCATCTAAAAAATTCACACTCAGTTGGAACTGATAACATTCCAAACTCACTTATGAAACAGTTAAGGGATTTCCCACCTTTACTAAGCAAATTATACTCAGTATTTCTCGAAAATGGTTTCTTCCCCGATTATTGGAAAACTTCTATTATAATAGCAGTTGTTAAATCTGGTTCCCCCTCGGACATTCATAACTATCGCGGTGTTCATAAAACGCCCTCTTGCTAAACTCTTCGAAAAAAACTAATTGCAAAACAAATCACGGATTTTTTTGCATAAGCAATAAAAATTATCAACTTATCCCAACACGGCTTCTTACCGGACCGTTCTTGTGAAACCTGCCACATGTCTTTTCTAAATCTACTAACCTCTCTTCGTAATGATCATCTATCTGTAGTAGTTATCTATTTTGATCTTAGTAAGGCATTCGATAAGGTGCCTCATAAACGACTTCTAGCTAAACTAGAAGCTAAAGGATTCCGTAGTCCCATTACTGACTTTATTAGATCATACCTAAATTATCGAAAACAAAAAGTTTTAGTAGGGTCCTCATACTCAAATGTTACCCCGATTGTTAGTGGTGTCCTTCAAGGTACCGTATTAGGGTCCTTTGTTGTTCTTACTGTATATAAAATGATATTTCATCGATAGTTAAACATTCTCAATCTATTATTTATGCTGATGATCTCAAATGCGTTTATTCCTTCTCTTACTCTACAACCGAACGGTGCCTAGAACAAATTCATTCAGACTTAGACGCTCTTTCGGCCTGGAGCTCCACATGGCTAATGGAGTTCTCACCTACTAAGTGTCGCTACATGAGTTTTGGGCCTGTAAGGCTGCCGCAACCTCTTATCTTTAAAGGTTGCCATATGATCGAATGTTCCTCCATCAAGGACTTGGGCTTAAGCTACACCAATAAATTAGATCTTTCGCCTCATGCCGATAGAATTATGGCCAAAGCTGCTCAGATTTGCGGCTTTATTTCTTATAATTTCTACCTTCCTGAAATTAAATTAAGACTTTATCGTATGTTTGTACTTCCCATTCTTGAATTTTGCTGTCCTTTCTTCGGTTTGATGAACGAATCTAGCCGTTCAAAAATCGAAAATGTTCAAAGAAATTTCACAAAAAAACTCCTATATCCGACTCTTTTTAACTACTTCCTACTCAACAAGATGCCAGCTAACGAAGCTAAATTTCTTTGGGTCAGGGAGACTTGAAGCAGGCTTTTTGTCTCCTTTTTTTCGTCTTAATAATAGTTCAACTTTCCCAAAGCTTTCTGTCATTACCCCCGTTAGTCTTCCTTATAACCTAAGAAATTCTGAACTAATTATACCTCCCCTGCATCCCTCCACGTGTAAACGCTCTCTTCTTTGCTTCTAGGTATAGTTTTTCTTTGGAATAACTTGCCAATTGAAATTAGGTCGTTAAATAGTCTATCTGCATTCAAGCGAAGACTGCACATTTATCTTAACACTGATTCTATTAACCTTTTATTTTCCTCATCTTTTCCCAGTAGCTTTCCCCATGACTCGGAGAAAGGACCATCGGGAATTTGAGTAACCCTCTTGAAACTATATTTACGCTACCTGGAGACGCCTATGAACTATAATGTCTCCTTATATCACCCGTCCTCAAAACGATGACGTCATTCGGACGTACAAATTCGGTGGTCCACAGTCTTAAATGCTGCGGATTCTTTGGATACTAACCATCATCAGAATTCAATTCTGGATCCTATGATACCGAGGACTTAAGTTCATTGACGCAATTTCGTGAGATTCTGTTTCATACGCCTAAGTGATCAAGAACATATCACCTCGACGTTTCATTATCTCATTCTAAAATGCTGCTGCAGTATTAACCTATTCTACCACCTGACTATTTTTTTCCTAAGCAGTTTTTTTCTCCTACCTTCTATTCGAAAATGAAGGCCTATTGAACTCTGCCTCCATTTTCATGGTAGGAGTTTTTTTTTCACTGCCTATTTTTTCTAGTTCAACATTAATTTTAAAACATTGCTAACTGTTGACATAGCAGGACAATTTATGAATTTGTAAATTTTATCTGCACACATTGTCATAACTTTATTTCGTTACTAATGTTTGCTTAGACAGTACCTTCCCGGTGCTAACCAAATATAAATTCTAAGAATTCTAAGGGAGCGAGTTAAACATGACTTAGATCTCCTTCAATTGTATGCAAAAGCGTTATAAACGGACGGTGAGTCCATCCACATTCACAAGGAATCTATAATAGGGAAAGCTTCGTCAGCAACCGGTTCAAATCCTCAATTACGTCCTCTATAAATCATCTTGGAGAAAAATGATTGTCCCAAGAATTAATAGCTAGAGTTGATCGAATTTGTATGATGCAGTGGGGTAGTAATGTGATAACGGCGACAACTTATGAGGGCTCAGTTACTTTCAGGCACTTTCTTAAGGGAATTAGGCTTTCGCCCTTAGCTCCCTATTCACATTCAAAGATTAAAAAAGAATAAACGTTTCCAGCAATAACTCGGAAAAATGAAAACATAAGGTCATCGATAAGTGTGGGCCAGGCATAAGCTGCCACTACTGACACAAGCTTCATTATATGTACAATTGTTTCTCAGCAAATGAGTATCCAGTTTGCATAAGAATGTGTCAACAGTTACTGAAAGGACCACCTCATCAGGGAGTCCATTCCATGCACTAACAACCCTCTGCGAAAAGGCGTTCCGATGGACGTCCGTGTGGAAAAACTTCCTCTGCAGATTAAAGGGATGAACCCGCAGATGTTCCTTCTCAGCCAATTCGAAGATGTCAGCAAATTGTAGGACACACTCGTGACCTCTGATAATCTGGTAGGTTTGGATGAGGTCACCGCGTAGTTGACTTTAATTAAGAGGAAACAAATAAAGTTCAACTAGTCGGGTTTCTTAAGGCAGATGACAAAGATTCTTGACCGTCTTCGTAGCCCTTGCCTGTACTCGTTCGAGCCGTAGATAATCCTTATTAAACTACGGACGCCAGGCCTGGACGGCATATTCCAAGTGAGATCGAACAAATGTTCTGTAGGTTTTTCGGAATAATTCCTTATCAATCTGCACAAATCCCCGTCTGAGTGCAAATAAAACTTGTGTTGCACGTTTAGCTGCCTTTACACACAGTGAAGATGGTTTGAGTGTGGAGTTTATTTGAACACCGAGGTCCTTCTGTTCCTCCTCAATCGAAACAATCGAAAGTAAAAATAATTGTTTCAAGAGGTTTTGCTAGAGCCGAGGTGTTGTGAACGCCTAGATAATTATTTACTTTCGAACGAGATCTCGACTTGAAGACAGGAAGAATAATAGACGTCTTCCATGAGTCAGGAAAGAATCCGTTTCAAAGATACTCGAAGAACATATGGCTGAGTTGAAAATGCCGTCTGTCCCCGAAGAGTGCGAGTATTTTAGACGAAATATTTGCTTACGAATTAATTGTAAGGAGAAATCGATAGTGCTGATAAATTGAATGGGAATGTATGAAACGAAGCAACCGGTTCAGATTCCATTGTAAGATCAATTTCCAGAAAAGTACTCAACACTTCTGCCTCGTCAGAGTCTTCGAGAACGAATTTCTTATCTTCATTTTGTAATGGAGGAATGTTGTTAGCTCGTTTAGAGGAGGATTGACGTTGAAACAGTTGAGCAACAGATTTTGCAGAGTTTAACTCGCTGTGTGCGCAAGATTTCCTTTGTCTCTCACGTGCAAGACAAATCTTAGAGGCTAATTAGAATAGTTATTTAATTATTTATTGCCAGTTTACAGGTGATCCTTAGATGCATGGTTAATGAACAAGTAGATTGATCTTTAAACTGCCTCCTGAATTTCTTTAGTCTTCGCAAATAAAATTGAGGAATGGTAGATGTCGAAGATTAGGGCTTGACATTTGTTGGTGGAACAAACTCAAGTATGTTATTTGAAACGACCCAAATGATGCCACAAAGACCTGCTGCGTCGTTCATAGAGGAGAGGTGCTGTGAGTCAAATGAGTTAAAAAAGTTTATATGACTTCTTCCTATGTTTGAATTTAAATATTTCTATTGATACGTTGTACCAAGTTCTAGATCCAATCGTTCCCGTTTTTTCACCCGTAAGAAAATAATCAATTTCAGGGAGGAAGTTTACCTTTCTTTATAGTTCCGCCATAGACTTTTAGGTCATTTTTATCTACAAAACGTCCCTTCAGTTCTGCCCTTGATCCAACTAATCTTTCAGCAGGTTAAGAGACTGTCTGAAGAATAACAGCTAGCCGATGAGTTCAAATTTACCAAAAAGCCTTCGTGAAATGTTGTGAATCTCTTTTAATGCACAGTAAAAGTGCAAGGAAAAACATAGCACACCATACTTCGAGATGCCTTAGGAAACCCCATAGCCGGCACTCGGTTGATAGCTGATAACTTCGATACTTTCTTTTCCAGAACTTTTATAGAACATTCAGTCTCTTCATTTCTGACTATCCGGGTTTGGACTGGTGCTATCCTTGAAAGGATAACGTTGACACCCCGGGACGTAACCGTTGTCATTTGGCGTTTCCGTCAATCTCGTAGTCCTTAAGCCGCTGGCATCCCGGTCAGCCTTCTAAAAGATTATGCAAATGATATTTTTCCGTCCCTTCCTTGTAAGATATTTAATCTTGCCTTTGAAAGCGCAATCTTTCCCATTTTGTGTGAGGAATCGCAAATTCCTACTATACCCAACCACGGTCTATCTACGTTATTTTCCAACTCTAGGCCAATAAATACACATTCCGCAGCCTCAAAGATCTTGGAGACTTTGACCAAAGACACAATGATGCATAAACTAACAGAGAACAACCTACTTAGTGCAGCTCAGCGTGAGTTCTTCAAAAACATAGCGTGTGATCCCTTTCAGCTCTCTTTCTTTGATCCTGTGCTACAATCTAGAGACAGCAGTTTTGCACTTTACACAGTTTATTGCAATTTCACTTAGGCATTTGATTATGTTTACCATGATCTCCTCCTGCTGCAAATAGCCTCTTTCGGCATAGGTTACCAGCTTCTGACCTTACTATCCTTCTCCTTAGATGCTCGCACAAAACGAGATAATATTTCCAATGTTATCACCAACCCCATATATGTGAGGAGTGGAGTTACTCAGGCTAGCATGCTTCAGTTCAGTTCAGTTCATTTCAGTGTATTTGAGGAAAATAGGCTTACGCCTTTGAAATCCCTATTTGTTACATAAAAGTAGCAAGAATAAGAAGCAAATTAAAGAAGTAACAGTCAAGTGAATGCAGGCAGGTTTACGTGGTACACTGATATTGTTAAGGTAGTCACATAGTCTTCGTGGTACTGTAACATATGTATATCAAGCCGATGTTTGAATGTATACACAGACTGGGACATAACAATCGCCTCAGGTAGGTTATGCCACGGTTCCACGACATGGTTGCTGAAAAATACTTCCTTACATCCAATCTTACTTGGGGCACACTTAGTTTGAATGGATGACCTCGGAGATTTTTCGTAGTGGAGAGTTGGAAAAAGTCATCACATAGGAGGGCGCAATCCATGCCACGCATGATACGGAAGGTTTGTATCAAGTCTCCGCGCAACTGCCTATAACTCAGAGGATAGAGCTTTAGGTTATTTAGACGAATCTCATATGGCAGTTCAGCTTGACCTCTTACTAATTTTGTGGCTCGCCGCTGCACCCTTTCGAGCATGTTGTAGTCCTGTTTGGTTCACGGTCGCCAGGCTTGGATCGCATATTCAAGATGTGGCCTTACAAACATACCAAAGACTTAGAAAAGCAGTTTTCATCGAGAACTTTAAATGCCCGCTTGATAGCGTACAGTATTGAATTGGTGGATTTAGCTGCCTTGAAACATTGCGTAGTAGGCTTCAGGTTGTCTTTCATCCAAACTCCAAGATCCTTCTGTGTGTCTGCTTCTCGGAGTGGTAAACCGTTCAAATAGTAGGGTCGCATATCCGTGACCTGATTTCGATTTCCCAGACGTAGCAGGGTGCATTTGTTTGAGTTGAAGAACAAGAGCCATTTGCGGGACCACTCATCCAATCGACGAAGATTTTCTTGGAAATTGTCTGCATCAGCAGCATTGTGGATAACTGTCCAGATTTTTATATCGTCCGCAAACATAGCAAAGTTACAGTCCAATTCCTGTACACAATCATTAATGAACAAGAGAAATAGGATCGGTCCGAGCACTGAACCTTGAGGGACTCCACTCTTGATGACTGTGCGCTTTGATCGCGATCCGCCTACACAGACCACTTGGGAACGACCGACGAGAAAATTCTTGATCCACGTTAGAAGTTTGCCGCCAATACCGAACATTCTCAACTTGTGCAGGAGACGCTGGTGTGGAACACTATCGAAGGCCTTCTGGAAATCAATGAAGGCCACATGCACAGTGTTTTTTGCATCAAGTGCTTTTGTCCAGCTTTGCATCGTATAAAGTAAGTTCGTAACTTACGATCTTCCCCTACGAAAGCCGTATTGTGCAGTCGATAAGAGGTTACGGGTTTCTAAATAAATCATCAATTCCTTTTTGAAAACCTCCTCCATAACCTTGCAACAGATTGAGGTCAGGCTGACAGGCCTGTAATTTGTAGCAAATGCACGACTCCCACTTTGTGAAGCGGTAGGAAGAATTCCCGTATCGAACGATTTCTGGCACAGCAACGATAGCGGTTTCGCCAGCTCTCAAGCAAGTTCGAGGAGTAGCTTTGCTGGAATCTCGTCGGGGCCAGGGGATTCGCATGCCTTCAGACTTTTAAGTTCTTCAAAGAACGCCGCTTTTTGAAAGAGCATATCCTGAATAAGTGGCACTGCCGTAGTCTCGTAACTTGATGGAATAAAAACAGCTTCTCTGGTGAAAACCGACTAAAAGAACTGGGATAAGTGTTCAGGTTTGTTTTAATTTTCTGATATCTCGAAACCGTCATCGTTTCTCATAACAGGAATCGGGTTCCTGTTATGTGTGGTTTTTCTTACATAGCTGTAGAGTAATTTGGGATTGTGAACTGCTCTCTGGAGCAAATCCCTCTCGTTATCCCGTCGGCTTTGGAAGATCAAGCTTTTAACCTTGTTCCTTTAAGTTTTGAATGCTTGCAAGGCTAAATTTTCATTGGATCGGCAAATTTCTTACAAAGCCTTCCTTTCCTATTAATCTCTCTTTTTAGGTCACATGTTAACCACTGTGGTCTGTTAGATATCCTAAATTGTGATGGCGGACAATGGCATTTTATTAGATTCAACAGCGAGGATTACGATCTTTGTCTCTCGCTGGCATTTCACGCTGCAGCTGACTTAAATCTGAAGTACTGCTTGATTGCAGGTGACTTCAATCTTCCTGAAGTTCACTGGTTTCCAACCTCCGGTCCTGCAAAGTTCGAAGACCTACAGAGGCCATAGATATAGGCATGTGGGACCAGGTAGTTGATTTTCCCACCCGAGGATCAAACATACTTGATCTTATTTTTTGTAGAGGTTGTCAGCCATCGTCAGTGTCACCTTTAGATTCACTTGGGAATTCTGATCACACTATAGTTCTTTCTACACTAGAACTAGAGGCTGCCGAAACGTTTTCCAAAATATATAGCTTTTTCCGTGATTTCAGATCAGCAAATATGAGGGAATTGCTAACACACCTAAATTCCCACGACTGGACTAACTTCTTTGTATGTTCGGATGTGAATGTTTGTACTGATACTTTTAACAAAGTTCTATGTTCACTCATTTCTCGTTTTATTCCCCGTAATAAAATAATTAATGTCAACGATGAAGTCTACCTCCCTTTATCATTCCGCCGTAGACTGCGTAGACTCTCCCGTCGTTTTCATCTACAAAAGCGACACCTCCGTCCTGCCCTTGATCCAGCAAATCTTTGAAGAGGCTTAGAGGCTGTCTGACGAAAAACGACAAGCCGATGAGGTCAACTTTGCCGAAAACCCTTCGTTAAATGTTGCGAAGCTCTTTTCGCGCACAGTAAAAGCGCAGAGAAAAACCCAGTACCCCGTACTTCGAGACGCCTTAGGAAACCCAATAGCTGACGCTAAGTTGACAGCTGATAGCTTCAATGCTTTCTTGTCTAGAACGTTTAGTGAACATACTGTCGCCCCCTTTCCTAACATCCGGGTTTGGACAGGTAACGTCCTCGAAACTATAACTTTTACCCTCTGGGACGTGACCGTAGCCATTCGGCGTTTTCGTCAATCATACAGTCCAGGACCAGATGGCGTCCCAGTCAGCGTTTTAAAGGCGGATGCAAACGATATATTTCCGTCCCTTCTGTATAAGATATTTAATCTTGCTCTTGAAAGTGAAACTTTCCATATTTTATGGAAGGAATCGCACATACTGCCTATTCCGAAACACAGCCGACCTACGTCATTTGACGAATTTAGGCCAATAAATACACTACCAGCAGTCTCAAAGATCTTCGAGACCTTGATCAAAGACAAGATGATGTGTCACCTAAGAGAGAATAACCTACTTTATGCGGCTCAGCATGGTTTTCTCGAAAAAAGGTCTTGTGACACTTGCCAGCTCTCTTTCTTCGATCATTTGCTACAATCTAGAGACAGTGGTTTTGCAATTTACACTTTTTACTTCGATTTCACTAAGGATTTTGATCGTGTTGACCATGATCTCCTACTGCTGAAACTTGCCTCCTTTGGCATAGGTAACAAGCTTCTGAACTTAATATTTTCCTATTTGAATGCTCGTGCACAACGGGTTAAAATTTCTGATGTTATGTCCAACCCCACGCATGTGAGGAGCGGAGTTATTCAGGGCAGCGTGCTCGGCCCGCTTCTATTTTGCCTCTTTTTCAACGATGTTCCTGATTATTTTCAGTATGGTAGGCCCTTTCTGTACGCTGACGATTTAAAAAATGCCTATCGATATAAACCGATTGATCGCAACATCGTGCTTGAGCTCTTAAAAACGGATCTTCAGGCCTTTGCTCAGTGGTGTCGCACATGGCGCCTCTCACTTTCTTGGCAAAAGTGCTCGGTTATGGTTATTGGCGACAACCATCAGCCCCACCTAAGCATAGACGGTTACGAACTAAACGTGCCCATAGTTATAAAGGATCTGGGCATATCATACTCTAGTAGTCTTAATCTGTCAGAGCACTGCGCCCTGATTGTCTCGAAAGCCCGCCAAACTACTGGGTTTATTCTCAGAAATTTTAAAACCGTCAAAATTAGAATCAGCCTCTATAAAATGTATGTCAGGCCTAGTCTGGAATACTGCTCGTTTCTATTTAGTCTTCTGCACGATAGTGAACGAAAGAAGATAGAATCAGTCCAGCACTTCTTTACAAAAAGAGTTTTCTATTCAGATCACCGAAACCTGTCCTTCCAACAACGCTGTGAGCTTACAAGACTTGACCCGATATGGCTTCGTAGAATACAGAAGGGACTATTGTTACTGTTTAAACTACTTAACAGTCGTACATTTAACCCCCTTACATCTCTGAGGCACCTCGACCACTCTCGGCGCACCAGTCATCGAGATGTATTTTTATTTCTTCCTTTGGCACGCACAGTTAGATACTGACTGTATTTTTCGGTAAACGCTATAGCAATCTGGAATAAGCTACCTAGAACTATCAAAATTCAGCAAAGCTATCCCTTGTTTACGCGAACTGTCACTAGTTTTCTACATTCAGGACACCTTCCAAAACGTTTGGGTGCTGACTCTGTTGAAGCTCTCTTCGGTTCTGATGGCGTTCACGGACTCTGAATCCTGTGCCGGTCTTCATGCTGAGGGGAAAAACTACTGGCTCTGCAGACCTCAATCGGCTTATTTCTCAGTCGACAGCGAACAGCCGCTCGCCGACATACCTGCTGGTGCAGAATACCGGATCCGTAACACTGAATGGAGAGGTTCTTCACCAGGCACCTGTTAACGCGCCCCTGTCAAAACTTTAATTACTAAATAAGCTGCAGTTTTTTCTCCTGAAACCACATGAAACAATGATCAGGAGTTTTTTTCACTGTCAGATTGACCCTCTACTGTATATATATATTTGACCTTGCCTGTAAACTGGCAATAAATAAATAAAATAAAATAAAATAAATACTCCTTAAATAAATTCCAGTCCTCAGTGACATTCCCGGAGAAGAGAAGATCCCAGTCTATTCGTGATGCCTCAGCTCTCATCTTGCAAAAGTCTCCTCGCCCACTCTTATTTCGTAAACGATGTTCATGATCATATTCTGTATGGTAGGCCATTTATGAACACTGACGATTTAAAAGTTGCCTACCGATATAAACCGAAAGATCGCAACATCGTGCTTGAGCTCTTAAAAAGGATCTTCAGGCCTTTGCTCAGGGGTGTTGCACGTGGCACCTTTCCCTTTCTGGGCACAAATGTTCCATTATGGTTGTTGCCGATGATCATCAGCCCAAGCAAAGCAAAGGCGGTCACGATCTACAGGTGCATGGAGTTATTAAGTATCTGGGCATGTCATAGTCTAGTGGTCTTAATCTGTCAGAGCACTGCGCCCTCATTGTCTCCAAAGCACGCTGAACTTCTAGGTATATTCGCAGAAAAATTTAAACCATCAATATTAGAACCAGCGTTAATAAAATATTTGCTAGATCAAGTCTGCAACACTGTTCATTTCTATTAAGCTTTCTGAACGCTAATGAACGGAAAAAGGTAAAATCAGTCTAATATTTATTTACTTAAAGAGTTTTTTCTTTAGAACACCGTAACCTTTCCTACAAAAAAACGCAGTGAGCTTACTAACCTCGACCAGTTAATTCAGTATAATTCAGTATATATAAGGGAGATAGGCAGAGCCTTTGAAAACCCTATTTACAGATAGACGCTAGCAAAACAAGCAAATGTTACATGGCGACAGTCGTTTTAGTATATCAATCATTGCTGTCGACTAATTATATGTTCATAAAAGTAAAAATGCATCAAGTCTTCTTTTAAACATTTCAACGCTTTCAGTCTGAACAACTGAGGCTGGCAGTTTGTTCCATTCGTCAATCACCCGTTGGGAAAAGAAGTTGGTCCGCACTTCAAGTTTGGCGTGATTTCTTTTCAGTTTGTATTGGTGACCTCGGAGACTTGTCATGTTTGCCAATTCAAAAAAGTTGGCCATCTGAAGAGCACAATCAACTCCTCTGACCAGTTTGAAGACTAAGATCATATCCCTCTGTATTGCCTATAAGAGAGGAAAAATTGTAAGTCTTTCTAGGCAGCCCTCATAGGGTAGGCATTCCAATCCGCTGACTAGTTTCGTTGCTCCCCCGTTGAACTTTCTCCAGCAGAGCGTAGTCATGTTTCGTCCAAGGGCGCCACGCCTGAACGCAATATTCCAACACCGGCCGGATAAATGTTCCAAACACGCGCCCAAAAAGCTCTCCGTCAAAAATTAACGAAGGACCTCCTGATTGCGCCTAAGATACACATAGCTTTCTTTGCGATATTCGCACAGTGCGACGATGGTTTGAGAGTGGGTGTTATCCATATACCCAAGTCCTTTAGAATGTTTACCTCCTGGAGTTGGTGACCACTTGTCATATTTTATGACCGCCTTTTGTACCTTTGCAACCCACACGGTTTCTCTGTATACCGCACTTTATTTTACGTTACAAATAGGGTACTCAAAGGCCCATGCCTATTTCCCTCAATAAATTGAATTGAATTGAATTGAATTTATTCAGGACACCTTTCACAAATTTTGGGTGCTGCCTCACTGGAATCTCTCTTCCACTCTGATGGCGTGCGCGGACACTGAACCCTGTACCAGGCTTCATATTGAGGGCAATGGTGCTGGCTCTGCAGCCCAACATCTAATAAATGCTCAGCTGACAATGATCAAACGTTCGCGGACACAACTTTAGCTGATACAGAATACCGGATCCATAACTCTGAAGAGAGAACGATTACACAGCACACATGTGTCAACCCTTACCCTTCCCGAACTTTAATCACTCAAGGAGCTGAAGATTTTCCCCCGAGAAACACTAGACCGAACGCTCAGGAGTTTTTCCCCTGTCAGTTCGATCCTCTACTGTATACCTCATTTGACCTTGCATGTAAACGAACAATAAATAAATACCTTCGCTATTGAAAGCTTCGTAAAGTAAACTTGCACTGACAAATCTATTAAAATTAATGAGGGCAAACGCAAGTTAAAGGTGGGGTCCTCTCGTGAGGCCTGAGAGCTGTTAAGTAGGGCAGGTAAGCCACCGTATCATTAAATCATAGATCCGTTCCACAAATTCCTATATACAATACACCAGATGTCTACGTTATGCTTATTCCTGCGGTTTTACTTGAAAAAATCACCAAAGGAACGTGGAACCTGAAAATCGATAACCCATCTTTCCGGAATTCTTCTGTATACTTCAATGCTCAAATTGAATATACACTCCTGGTAATTTAAACACTAACGAAACAGAATCACCGATAAGCATTAAAATCGGGAAATATCATACAGTTCCACTTGTGAATATAATTAATCCCTCCTTTTAACCTCATTTATTCTGATCACAATTTTATTTTTTGTATTTTTTAGATTCTTTGCAGCAGCTTTCTCCAAGATTTTCATGAGGGCTCTTGACAGCGTTTTAATGGTTGGATTGAATGTGTTCTCAGTATGGCCTGAAAATGATCCAGGGAATTAATAAAAGAGAAAATCTTCCATGCTAAACATAATCCTGGAGATATGTGCCCTACTTAGTTGTTCGCAGACTTTGATTCGCAATCAAGCAGCAAAGCCGCAACTACTACCATAAGCGCTTACTGTGAATTAATTTCCAGTTCACTCAGGTTTTATTCAGTGTAACTGCTGGCATAAAAGGCAGAAATTATGTAGGATATCTGCCAACGTACCAGTCGATGAAAGTTACATCAGTGGAAATAGCTACACTTTAAATCATTATCGTTACTATGGTTTTATCATGCTTGTGCGACCTTTCGAAGTTTTTCTTAAGACTGCAGCGCAGTAATAATTGGAACGGTTTCAACCAATAATGCGCTGTTATCGCAACTAGTTATCAAATAAAAGTGAAAAGTGTTTATCGGGGAAACATGCCTCACGTCACTGTTTACAGAGCAGCTCGCCTGAAACGATATTTGCTCCGTTCGTCAGTTTTGCAACTTTCTTTCGACTGACGTTTTTCGTATCGAGTTTGTTTATCCCATTCCTCATAGCGTACAGATCTAGTGGTATGTTCATTATAAAAATTATTGTGTTAAAACTGCGTTCTTTTCATATTTTTTTGGCAACAATTTACCACAAAATTCTTAGCGACCGTCGGTATTTTTTGGTACATTGTACACTCGGTCTAAATTAACACGGTGGTTTGGGGTCAACGTGCATATAAGAAAATGCCTCTCTCGATGTAAAACAAAATTTAACTTTGGTTGACCTCCCTTCCCATCAAGTTATTAAACCCACATGTTGTGTTGGTCCCTTTATTTGTATGAGTTGTAAGGACTACGTGCGCATAAATAACTTTAGTTATCTATTGTGTACTAAGTTACATGAGATGAAATGCAACACTTGCTTGCTCTATCGCAATTGGCAGGTGGCTCTTATTACACACTTTCGACTGTTTTTATGGGATATCTTTAGATGGTTTTCATATTCCCGGTTAATGAAATAATTTGTAGTGAACACCACGTGACTAATACAACATCTTTTCTGTTTAGGAGTTACTTAGCTTTGGATACTTATAAGGGGTTATCATAAAACCCTTCACCTAATTAAATCCAATTATCATAAAGCAGTTGCAATTCAGGTGAAGAGCATGGAGATTTTCAGGCATATTTTACTATCCGTTCAACGATCTGAGCACTTTATTTATCCAAACTGTCGAGGTTGTAGCTCAAAATTAAGAATAGTGGATTGTTTAAAATAATGATATCTTTTTGGGAGTCTAGGGCAGAAGATCTTTGGATGTCAACGTTGTTTAAATTCAAAGCAAAATTAACTAAGGAGGCTCATCTGGACAGATAAAAAGCAACTTTTGTTGCATGTTAAAAATATAGTACGCTATCGATGGTATTGTTCTATCCATATATCAACACAGATGTAGAAACTACCTAGCCGTTGGCCATAGGAACGGAGAAAAATGTGCATTCCTATCACTCCTTGTGTAAGAATCGGCTGTCATTTTAGAATACTAGTAAATGGTACGCAATACTACCTATTTAAAAATAATAATAAAATACGTTGGAGATACATTAGGTATTTCGGGATATCAAAAATCCCTCCATCAGTAAGATCACAGGTGGTAGTTTTTCCGTCTCTTGAGGTGAGCACAGACGGCCCAGCGACACGGCAAGTTATTCACCTATAAAAGAGGACAAGCACAAAAGGTCAACATTTATTTATCAATGAGCATTTTTAGAGGGATTAATGCTGCTAGTAATTCTTTCTGTCACGTACGCGTACACGATGTGTGTCTACCCTATAATTACGCTAGCTAGAATTTCATGTAGTTCAGCTGAAATAATAAATTAACATCACAATTATAGGTAGGTTTTTGTTGCAAAGTGGTTCATGCGTTTCAAAGTAGCTAGTAAAGTTGTTCTAGAGCGTTGACGTGGGCATAGGAAGAGAACTCAACATACGTTTGAGTTCGAGCAAAAAGATAAGTCAAAAGTTAGAACATTTGTATGGAAGTACAGACGAACTGCAGTTTTTTCCGAACTAGTTGCAAATATTATATTTTTTATATTTGATAAAGTTATTCAGCATATTTAGAGAAGTGCGGTTCAAGATGGGACACACACACACAAAGTGCTGACATTTATATTCTTCCTTACGAACACCAGCATGGCATTATTATACTTCTTCGCCTTTTTAAAGCTTCAGTCCATTAGAGGGATCTGTCAAGCTTCAGAGACACAAAAATCAAAGTGTATTTGCATCTACTTTAAACCATTAGCCTACCGTTACCCATTTACTTGATCTTAAAATAAGGGTGCAAATGTCAGTTATAAAAAAGCTGGGTTTTATTCTTAAATATCATGCACTTCACGAGCTCAAAGGCCGCAATAGGTTAAATTTCAAACAAAGTATCCCTAGCCAATGGGAACTATTTTCAACCTAAACTGTAAAAGTATTGCCTGCTTGCTTAGTTTGCTTGATTCTTTCGAGTAATTGCTATATCGAATCATAAACTGACGAAAAATTAAGATTTTGACACGCTTTGGACAATGATAACTTAACGTCCTACATTAATGAAGATGCCGGCCATTATGAGCTAGGTTTTTGCAGAACCAAACCTGATTCAGAATTCGCTTATCTTCTATTAAGGCCATCGGAAATATTCTTTTAATATATCGAAATAAACACTTTTGCCTTTGGCTGCTTAAAATGAATTAAGTTTTCTTTACAACATGGGAACATGCACATTTTTTACGTCAGTTTTAATTATATGGGTATGTTTGCATAATTAAAACAATAAATTAAAATAATTAAACAATTTTTGAGCGAGTTTTCGCATCTTTTGAATCATAAAACAAAATGAAGTATTTAGAATGTCTTTGCTCCTAAGGATATTTCTCCTTAATATAGGATAACTCCACACAGACCAGTAGGGAAAAGGTAGACCTTTTGGGCAATTAAGACTCAAGGTCCACTGTGAGAATGTCCCCAAATTGAAAACATCAGCAGAACAACGTTTATTTTATGCTTCATCTGCGCTTAATTGTGCCAATTGCATACAAGGAAGGCATTTTAGAGCCGAAAATTCCATCAAGTGCAATAACCAAAGCCCTTCCATTTTAATAGTTGCAGACGGAGTATTAATGTGCCATTGGTTTGCAATAAATATGGTGTAATTTGCGGGTCTTCACACGCTATAGGCCTTAAATTATTCTAATTTTATCGGCTACTGGTTGGGAAATGTTTTTTAAACCACGTGAAATTAGCTTGCTCCAACCGTAAACAATGCATTTACTGCCACCTTTATTTTCGCGAGAGAATTTTTACGCTTTCAACAAATAAAAGATTGATTAAAATCTGCTTTGTTATTTTGTATATTGAGAAACATATTAAACTAATCAAGCCTTTAACTTATTTTGTCTCTTGCGTCGATGGAAAGACGATTTGATAGCAGAGAAAAAATATGCGTATAACCTCAGACTGAAAAGCAACGTTGGCAAACATTCGCACTCATTGAAAGAATTGGCTTCAGATGTATTACCTTAAACACCAAAGAGGTCTTGGTTTGCGCAGCAAAGCTTATATGCATTCAAGCTAGCTGCTTCAATATAGCAAGACACAGCTTATACTATTTTCTGCTCAGGACACTTAATCCTGCTAAATGTATATTACCAACTTTCCACCTTCATTTTCAGGATTCTGGTTGACGAGAATAATATCATTTGAACAACCATTATTCAAGGCTACCCGTGAAATATACTTTGAAGCCCACAGTGTTGACCAAACCTACAGTTGGAGCACGATCCCCGGGTTAAATCCCCAACTCACTAGTTCCCTGACAGTTCCGGCTCTTTATTTTTTTGAGTTCGATGATAACAATGACGGTATATTGGACGGCTGCAATCTCGCCTTCTCTCTTCCTATCACGGACACCGTCATTATGTTTTACGCGCTGGTTGTGCTCGCAAACAAACGGCGTAAGGCTCTTGCTCATGTTGTCCTTATAGCCAACACATATTTCCTGACAGAACTCTGTCAGTCGCCTTCCACTGATGATAGAACTCAAATCTCTTGGTGAAATTGGAGCCAAGGATGTTTCGCTAACAAGCCCAGTCTCCGTGCTCACACAGCCAGTCTTGAAAAAGGAGCCTTCCGTAAGTCTTTATATATGTGATCTGTTTAGATAAATGTTTATATTTTTAACTTAAAACACTGTAAAAGCCTGTTTGGTTGTCTTAATTTGTCAAAGCACCGTGTCTTTATCATCACCGCTATCATAGCTTTAGCTTACAAAATCGACAACTTTGCCATCCTTATTCAAATCACTACCACCACTACCACCACCACCACCACCAAAAACAACAGGGACGGTGACTTGCGCCTTGAAAATTTTTCAGTCATGGTAGACTTCCTTTGCAGTTACGACACTCTTATTCTTCACCCCACTGTGCCCGGTGTCAAGACAGATTTCAAAAGACCCGAGGTGGGGTCGAGCGCAGGGGACTGGCGCCACACCTGGCTGAGATTCCACGGAGTGGGGAATGCCATGAAGGCCCCCTTGTGAAGGAGCCATTGCACCCTGAATCTCAGTCCGCCAGTTGTCCATGGCACACAAACGCACGCACTGGGCTGACTACGTGGTCCGTATTATCCCGTCAGTTGGCCACCTTTCAAGTCACGGTTTTAGCTCACCTTGATAGCTTTAAGTGCGGCAGATGATTTAGAGGGAGGGAAATGCGCTGAGCCATTGATCTCAAACTCTGCTGCCATTCCTAGGTAACAGCCAACGCCCGAGCCTGTCAGTGAACTGGTGCGGGAAATGTGCGCAGCTGCTGATGCGTCTACGCGTACCACCTACACGATCTGCCTCCTTTAAACGAGCACCGGGATTTGACACAAAAGGGGGTTGAGCGGCTCACATCTCACATGCGAAAGAGTGCCAGAGGTCACGTAAGAAGGAACCAGTGCAGCCTGACCCTCAGACAACCAGTATGCCACATGGCACAACCAAAAGTTGGCCTGACTGCGAGGTCAGGATGTAATTTTCCATTAAAAACCTTACAAGATACGGCACTTAGCGAACCGTGATTATCTCGGTCTCGGATCACACATGCCACAGAGCAGCCACATGGAGAAGTAAACGAGGGCCAAACTTTCTTCTCAGTGAAAGCCGCTGTCTGAAAACTCAAAAGGATGTGGGCAGCACCTCGGATCCTTGCTCACTCAGCTCAGACCTCCTTGCCACACGCCCTATCGCACAGCACCATCATTGAAAGTGCGGCACAAACTTCGAATTTAGTTGAGAAGCCACATGGAGAGAACCACAGGACATTCTTATTCTTTACGTTAGAGGTGCTGATGTTCAGTGGTGATGGCGGACTGCAGATGTTATGCATGCCTTGATGGAGAGACTGTGTGATAATGGAAGCAGGCCTATGGTAATTTACCACAGATTTTCCCGAAGACGCATGTGGCAAAGTAGGCCCATAAATTGCGTAAAGTTGTATTGACAGTGTGGACATTGAAGGTGGGTGCGGTGACCGTATTTCGGGGCCGTAGGTACTGGTTCAACAATCTGCGTGCGATGGATGCGCAAGTGACCGACCAGGCCAATGCGGGAGTTGAAGGTGCAGTGGCCGTGAGGACAGCATAAGTTGGGAGAATCGGTGGTGGTGGTCGCGCTCATGGAAATGGTAGTCAAGATGGGTGTGCAAGATGTGTGTCGGCATCGTAGTGAATTCCACTGCCATGGATTCGCATGCAACCTAACAGGCTCATGCGGCAAGGGAATGCGCGAGACAATGAAAGCAGTGGAGGTGTGTGTTGGTGCTCCTGCCACTGGGTCGGCGGTCTCTGTGCAATGGATTCACAAGTGCTTGACCAGGCCGATGCGTGAGGTGAATGTGCGATCACAATGAGGACAGGTTAGAACCGAATACCCATCGTTTTTAGTAAAGGCGGTGAAGTTATTTGGTAGCGGGTAGTCTGAGGTGGTCTCATCGGTGGTGATAGGAGTGGAGCCAGTGGTGATTGTCGCTGTGATCGGCACGGGATTGTGCCTGTGATCGATGATGGCGGGCCATCGGCAGAGTGATTACAGGTGTGTGTGTGTGTGGGGGGGGGTGGTCTTCGTCCTCATGGGGTTTGAAGCAGGGTTGGTAGAAAGGATTTTCGCTGACATAGAAGTTGCTGTTGTCGGGTTGTTTTTGCATTGCGTCCGAAGGCGTTCGACCAGGCCGATTCACGCACTACTGCCCCTACTTCCACCACCACCACCACCACCATCACCACCATAATAATACTACTAATACTTTCATCGTTGTCCTCATCATAACCACCAGTAGTATCTGAGTCAGCAGCAAGTAGGAATGTGCTACTTCTGAAGAGCAACAAACACATTTTCCACGTTCTGTAGCCTAGTAATAAAACTCTTTGGAGCTTTTTTCATCGGCTCAGTATTATCAATGCCTGAGACGCTTCATGGAAGCCCTAATCTGCAAGAGTTCCGCACGCATTATGCTAGTCCAGTCGATGTGATATATGAGTCGCTCCTCCAACAAACTGTCAACCAAGTCGAGAGGCATCGCATAAGTGAGAGTCGCAGAGCTTATTTCAACCCATCTTGTCAGCTGGACAGACAGACTAGGCGAAACCTCCAGATTCCACACTTTACAGCTGGTTTTCTCCCTAATATCACAGACTTAACGTGACACATTTTACTTCGAAAACAAATTGTTGTACAGGGAATATCATTTTGCAGGCAGGCGAAGAACACCGACATGCGTAAATTGAAAGCTTATGTAGATAGGCGTATCATATACAAGGGGGGGTATAAACCCTTATATTATCTGTATATAATTTCCAATTCTGAAAATACCATCCCCTGCTTAGCAACTCTGACCTAATCTAATTGCAATTCAGCATCGCCCTCGTTAAGCGGCGATCCCTTGTCCTAATTTACCCATGCATAAAGGGAAAGGTGAGTTACTTAAACCCAGTTTTTGGATAAAGTCTGCGAATGCACCTCGTAATATAAAAGGGTGAGAACGCAAAATGTTACCCAAGTAGGGAAGCAAAGAGTAGATCAGCATGTAATACGCGACCGCATTATACGCCGAACTAACCCAACCTCTATCCATCGTGCTTGTCAGGGTTAGCAGTCGTTTCCGGGTTAGTAAGGTCACACGACAGTTTAATCGTCGATTTCGACGATCTCCAGCTTATGCTCCAAAGTAGGGTTGTACAGGGACAGTTGACTTTCAATGCATCTACCTTTCTTTTTGTTAAGCTCACCCGCCAGGACCCGGTTTCAAGACAGAGTCATGACCGGGCGTACGGTCACACAATACTTTGTTGACCATAGGTTGACCAAATTAGTGGGTCAAATGAGAACTCTCGAAGCGTCGACTATTAAGGCACCACAGTATTTTAAAAATGCATCAGTTTTACTCAGATCGCGCAGAGCCGGCCTCATTCTTGCTCTGGTCGAGCGTACGAAAAAGGATGGGTCAGGTCAGTTAGGATACACATCGAGCATATTAGACGTCGTGAGACACAGCTACCGGATCTCGCAAACCGCACAAAAAACTATTGCGCGAGCCTTCTAACCCGGTAAGGAATGCTAGCCCCAACGAAAAACAACCGAGTGTTATGATCAGATTGGCACTCTCCTTTTCGTCCTTTAAGCTGACCTATCTTTTGTCCGCGTGCCTTTACTCCCATATTGCATTGTTGCCTGAAAATTGCTGACCCACCTCATGCCAAATGCCGAATGTTACGAATGATCGTTACGAACTCGCAATTTGGCCCCAATGAATGGTCCAACGCTTTGAACTAATAACGAAGAAATTAAAGTGAATGGAAAACATAAAAGGAATCTTGAAAGTAGTGTTAAGTTGTTTAGAAATACCAACTTTTTCGAAAACGGGAAAAATTAGAAAAACCCCATAAATCACTGTAAATAAATAAACCTAAAATTTAAAGGTAGAGAAAGTTTGTACATGCAAAACCTCGAGTAAATAACGTAGCCCAAGTATGTAGAATTACCATCAAAAGTATTTTTTTAAAAAATGTAGTTGTACTTCAATAACCTTCAAGAATAAGCGTATTTTATAGGATGGCCGTGAGCAAGCAACCCACAGTCTGAATATAGATTCGAATATGGGTCCAAGAGAATTGACTGTAAATTCTTCCAGTTCTACATTAATTGGGATACATTTGACTAAAGCAAACAGGTGTTTGCGTAATTAGCCCGCTAAGGTGGTTACCGGAACAAAATATGCTATGCCGTAACATTTTAATGGGACTGTCAATTGAAATCGTAAACATTCCATTTTTTTGCGAAAATTTCCATTAAAAGATTCAAAAGACGATTTGGCGAGCACACGTGCTGCTTTCGCTAACTTGCCTTCAGGTCAGTGCAGTTATAGGGAAACGTTGGAACGTAGTAGAAATTTTAACCATGAAATCGATAATGTTCGTCCTTTTGTGTGTGCTAGGTGAGAGGTGTGCATAGGGGAAGAGCGATAAGAGAAAGTGTATTAAGCGGCAGTGAGCGTTTAGTAGAGCCGTTTTAGGGAAGACGAGGACAGAGATGGCACGGGGGAATGCATGCAGTTAAGCGACCGTTGGCCAAGCTAAGCGCGCACAAGGCCGGCTTTTTCAACCTTATGGCAGTCGCTTCTGTTGCTGCTGATATATATTGTATATTGTATTTTTTTTGAAGGGTTATATATATATATATATTGTAATGTTATGAAATTGTATTTTAGTGTATGAAATTGTAGTGTTAACCGATCTGGTTAAAGGAACACTTATGTTCCGCTGTGCCTTGGAGCTCACTTGAGAGCCCTCGCGGGCAGTCACATAGCGAAATGAGATATATGCTGATAAGATGGAACCGACAAAGATAAGGGAGACCGGAATGGCCATTTCTGGCTTATTAGTCGTCATCAGCCAGTCATACCCAATCCCAGTTGTGGATCACCCGTGGCTCAATGGTAGTGTGTATCACGAAATAACCAAAGGTCGCGGGTTCGAATCTCGAGTGATTCACACCTGAGATTGGGTATGACTGGCTGATGACGGCTAATAAGCCAGAAATGGCCTTTCCGGTCTCCCTTGTCTTTGTCGGTTCAATCTTATCAACATATATCTCAAATCGCTATGCAACTGCATACGAGGGCTCTAAAGTCAGCTCCAAGGCACAACTGAACATAAGTGTTCCTTAACCAGATCAGTCAACACAATTTCATAGTCCATATTCCCGATCTTAACCGACAAAAACGGGCCTGTGGCTCAATGGTAGTGTTACACACAATGACCAAAGGTCACGGGTTCGAATCTCGGGGGATCCACACCTAAGATTGGGTATGACTGGCTGATGACGGCTTAAAAGCCAGAAATGGCCATTTCGGTCTCCCTTGTCTTTGTCGGTTCCATCTTATAAATATATATATATATAATCTTATTCCAACTTGGAAATCGCTATAACAAGTAAGTCTGGATGCCAACTTAATATATGTGGTTTAACTACGTAACTTAGGCAAGAGAAGTATATTCATGCACTTTTAAAATTCAACGGCTGGACAGCCTGTACTTTCTAGTAAGTAGAGTTACTCCTTGCCTTGTTTGATTTCCGAAGATTTAGTAATAAATTGCATATTTGTATGCTACTAAATGTCAATTGGCAGTTTGTGAATATTAAGCGGTTATTCCACAGTAGCTGATGGATTTCAGTTTAGATATTCATGTCACATATTGGACCAAGCCTGCAAAGGTTTGATTAAGAGGATTAACTTCAAGTTTGCACATTAATGTCCTTGGAAATTAAAGAAGGCAGGATAAAACTGCAGTTCATATACCAGGAAACACACAGGAAAGTTAAGGGACACACTGACGAACCGAATACCTCGTAGTTTCGTCATGCAGTGGCACAAGATAGGCAAAACAGGCGTGTTTGAGATTTTAGCTAGTATCTGTGCTGTCAGTATCCTAAGTAAGTACACATTTACTTCTCTTTGTCTCCTACGCTTCAGTTACAAACTATGGCACATGGGTCAGTGCATATATCGGACTTCTATCCGGACGTCGTTAAAAAGTACCTGGCCAAGGAACCCAGTGAGTTTTCTTTTAAATGTTTTGTTATTTTTCACGTGTGTTTTTTTTGCTGAGTCTTCGAATTTACTACATTAACCTTTTATATTCGGAAAATAAATTAATTCAAGCTATCTCTTAGTAAAAAGTCATCAGGTTAGACCACGAAACGCATCCGAAAATTAAAATAAATATCTGGGTAACTTGCTCGCCTGAGCATTTTTAGGGTTGGAGACTTGACACAGTCGTCTCTGGTGTGTTCCTTATTAAAATGAATGCTGGATCGTTTTAGAAAGCTATTTTATGCTCCGCCAGAAGAAGATGCAATTGCTTTAACATAGCGTAGGCACTCTCTAAAAGTAGTGCTGCCAGAAAAAATCCACCAATTGAGACTGTTTTGACCTCTATTCCGAACGTGAGTATCTTACCTGCCGTACCTACAGTAGATGTGCTCACTCATGAACTGTTAACTGAAATTCAGAAATATGATTTTGATTCAAAAATTGTACCTAATTAGGGTGTTGAAAGTTTTTGTGGTGCAGCCTAATAACGTCAGGATGTCGGCTTATAAAAGAGCTTTTTTCTTCTGTCGAAAAAAAATATACAGCAACTAACTACTTCTGTAGTATGATTTTTTCCCACTTATTTTCTTTGCCCTCATAAATTCAAATGTATTTCATAGAAAATCTGCTGAAAAGCGTTTTTTTCTTGTTTTCGTTCGATAGAAAATAATGGAAACTTATAATTTATACTTGAAGAAAGGAGAGCTTTCGGTTTTAAAAAAGTTTCTAATGATGAGATTTTTATGACTGTGAGAACTCATTCATAAAGTGGCAGGGGGTGCCTTGTATGGCCGCCTAAACAGGACACGGAATAGGAACCGCACCACGTGCTTAAAATAGGTGGCTTTTAGATAAATTTCAGGGGGGGCTGGGGGTAAATATACCCGTATCTTATCGCTAACACCAACCCTACCATAAAACCAAACCGCCACCTTACTCTTACCTCTAGTCCTACCCTAAAACTAAACCCTACACTTAACACGACCCAAACCTCAAATCTGACCGTAACCTAAAATTTAAACCTAACCTTACACCTAACCCTAATTCTTACCTTAATTCTTTGGAATTTAGCGCAAGGCCACATTTATTGTGTATGATTCCTTTTATCCGAGCCCTGCTTAGGCGGCCATGTAAGGCATCCTTTCCCGTAAATCATCGCATATATCAATTTATTAATGCTGCTTATGTGGTGTACAACATGCTCAGTATACTGTCAAATGGTATGAGCGTTCTATGCCGTCCTCTTAACAAGGCAAAGACATGTCAATTTCCTTTGACGTAATGTAGTCAGCTCATAGTTTAGAAAGCCCGAATGCGATTACAACGGCAGGTTGAGGTCAAAACTATTTGGAAATTCTAAATGTTTCCTAAAAACCGAAAACCATACTTTCTTCGAGCATACAGTTTAAAGAAGACATAAGTTGATATCAAATAAGTATAAGAAAGAATAATTTTTTCCTGTTTTCTATAAAGTATATTTGAATTTGTAAGGGCAAAAGAACTAACTACGAAAAATGCATAGTACTTATGTAGTCATTATTACAGAGTTTAATTTCTGCAGGTGGCCGGAAAGGAGCCCCTTTACAAGCTGGCATCCTGGGGTGCCCGAAATCCCTGGGGATTAGGCTGCAGGATAATTGATATTACACCCTTAATCAAGTAATTATTTATATCGAAGAACAAATGTTACGTCGCGGACAGTGCTTCTTGACGCAATGGCGTTTATTCGGAACCATGCCCTCGCTACAATGCTGCGTCCTATACCGAAATGGTCCACTTGTAACGTTTATTGATACTGGCTTCCTGTATTTGGTTAGACATTACGCAAATAGCAGACAGGCAGTATTCAGCGGACAATGCTCTTTTTGCTATCCCACGCGCTCATGTCGAATCCAGTTATTCAACCATACTTCACTTTTTAGTTGTTCTAAAAATCCAGCCAGAACTAGCCATTTGGACTCCCGGCTACTCGAGCCAAGACGATCCATTTACTGCGAACATCACCCTTCTCTACAAGACTGTCCGTGTGGAGTAAGTTTTACGTGTTTTATGTCGAATGCTCTCGACTTCTGTAGATCGATTTTGTGCCTCTATTTTGGCCGATTTCGGTTTTAAAAGCGTAAACAGTTGATCCATTATATAATGCCTGTCGATAACAGGAGCAAAAAATGGAGGGCGCTACCTCAAGACAAAGGGTTGCATTGTGCATTTGTGTGTATGTTGGATCCCAAAAATAACTGACGCTCTAGCTGGCCACATTTTTCGGCGGATGGGTGCCCGAGTGAAGGCCGGGTCGTGTGGGCTGTTGGGCCAATAAGTGTATGATCTGGTCAGGCAGTACAAGATCGGCAAAACACGCGTGCCCGGGCCTCAGTTGGCACTCGTGCTGTCATCATGATAAATCCTGCAAACTAACAGAACGAGCTGAAGGGGAAATGTAGCACTGAAACATCAGCTCTCTTGTGGGCCTCAGCCCAGAGGAAAACACCTGCAGAGGCGACAAATCTGGGCCCCTGCCTTAGCTGAGATTCTTTTCATTGAGAACATTTCCCGCCTGGTTCCCAGTACTTACTGGTGTCCTGTTACTTCATTTAGGAGTCCCGTCGACTTTTGGCAGCAACTGCTTTATGGATGGATCCAGTACCTGCCCTTGTTGGTCTTCTGTCTTTATGTGTCAAATCAAATCCAAAACTTTGCCTTCTCGAATAACTTCTTTGATAATTGTTTGGTTAAACCGGGCTAATTGTGCTGTCAATTCGCTGCAGTCATTTCTGTTCCATTCTGAACTTTTTGCATGAATACAATTATTTGAGCAGTTCATTGTTTCCGGTCACAAAAAACCCACACTCCCCTGTCACCTCCAACCCAAAATCGGCCGCCATGTTGTTGAAAGCAGAAGGTCCAGCTAGCGCTTTTGGCCCACGACTCACAGACAGTTAGTAAGGCTGATGAGACCGGACGCCTCTAACAGACTAAAGGGCTTTATCGACAGACGCACACTGTTCAAATAGACTAAGCAAGTTACAGGTAAATGATCAGCCGGCAATCCACTAGGTGTTTTTGGAGCAGCTATACACTCCTCGATTTATCCGTGTGCGTTTGTTTTTGTCTAAACGGTTGTATCCTCGGACACATCTCCGATAGCAGTTAATTTTTAGGGCTTTGGGAGTGTACATGAAGGTTATAAACGACACGGTACAAGATGATAGCATTTAATTCAGAGAAGCAAGTTACATATAAAAAAACGATGAAAGCTTGAGGATTTGATTGAAAAGGAAGCCAGAGGAGTTGAGCGTAAAATGCAAAGTCATGTACTGAGCAGAAATCAGGACTCCAATAAACAATGAGCGGTGCGTGAGGGAAGCAAGTACTTTAGCCAAGTGCAATTCCCGATGAGGAGGCGTCTTTAGGTGGATCGCTAGTAGGGTTGCTGGATATAATGAAGTTAAGTCCGTTTTCCGCAAGTTCCAACGTCCAGGGACGAAACCTGTCGGCCTTGTACAGCTTCAAGGTAACAACGCCGTCTTGGACCTGCAAGAACAAGGCGCGATGAAGTTATTCGCCAAGTTAAGGTGGGCATAGGTAGACATCAAAATGACTGACATCTCACTACAAAGTAACGCCATCCGCAGTAAAAACCGGGCAACCAGACAAGTGCAAAGATCACAATGGTATACTGAAAAGGGCAGAAAAAACGAAGGTAGTAGGCGATACGGGTTTTTATATACCATCTTCAGCAGTCCTACAGCCAAGCATGAATGAAGACGCATAGTAAACATGAAACGGCTACCATCCCAGTGTTTTCAGTCCTTGTCCATAAAGCACTGCAAGTGTTCCAAGAAAAGCATTGGAGGGGAGGTGAACGCCTTACCACACCTGGTATGAATGCAGCACTAACTAATCCCTTAGTGTTCAACTCTCCTTCGCCATCTAATCTTACGGGGCTGCGAAAACCGTCGGATGCTTTCCAAAATACTATCAGGTATTAGAATTGACCCGGAAGGTTAATAGAAAGTTAGGAAGCGCACTTGTCGTCACCAGCGGGAGTCAAACTTGGGCACCCGAATGGACAAGAATACCAACAGGACACGGATCTCCAAATACTGCAAAGATAGACCCCCGGGCATCAGGTCACATTCTGCTGCATGAACAGAGGTCTGATAACTCTCAAAGAAGTCAGGTAGGCGGATGAAACCTTGAGGGGGGAAGGTTCATGCTGACTTCCGAAGTTCCAGGAAATTACAAGGATCGTGAGTGACTTGGAGATTTCCACCAGTCCTGTACTCTGCCTACTGAGTGAGGGGAAAATGTGAGAGATTAAAAAAAATGAAAACCTATCGAATTCAGAGGAGAGACGTGACAGTCGTTTGTCAAGGTCAAGCAACCGACAGTGAGAGTCAATCTGATGCCCCGAAAATTCCGGTGACATTACTGGAACCGGTGCTAGTCACAGACTTCAACTACAGGGGATGCAGTGAGTACAGCCTCCCAAGTTAAATCCGGGGGGGGGGGGAGCGAGGCCGAAACCGAGCAAGCGATGAAAGGGGAGGGAGTGAATGGTGGATAGGCCTCCCAGCAATGTCCGGCTAGAGACCTGTCACTTATACATAGGGAACCGCAAAGTTCCGATGTGGCGTAAATACAGCAGCCTAAACTCGTTAAATCCTGCGTCCTCAAACCAGAAGCATTAGTGGGCAAACGACAATCAGGTTGACTCCAGCTAAGTCTAAGCACACAGAGGTTGGCATAGGGAAGGCAAAAAGTCATGCGAGTGTAGACGTCTTCTATAATCGCAATCCATGCGCAGTTAGTGTCGGAATGTTTCAGAGATATAGGATCCTTTTTGTTATCGAAAATTATAACAACGTACGTCAGTGACGAAAAATTTCAAGTGAGATGAAGTGAAATGTCAAAAAGGGGCTTGGGTGAGATGGCTAAAGGTAATTCCTCAGAATGAAGATCACTGGCCTATCTTCAAATAGAGCATCAATGCTAAGGGAAGAGCAGCAAAACTGCCATCTCGGAAAAAGGCGAAAAATAGATACCGAACATCGGCGACTAATTGATACCATTTATTAGTCGAAAGCTCCAGTTAATTCTTCGACTAAAACTCGCATTGAGCCACGGGTTCGTTATCCTGTCGGTTTCGATCGGGAATATTAACAATGGTAGATTGGCTCTTTCCCACCGTTTATAGGACTCACTCGGACCGTAATGCCTTGGGGCTCACTTTCGAGCCCAGTCAGCAACCACAAGGTAGCCAAGAATATAGGCAGAATAACATGACCAACAAAGACAAGGGAGATGGAATGGCCATTTCTGGCTTATTAGCCGTCATCAGCCAGCCATACCCAAACCAAGGCACAGCGGTTCTCGAGGCTCGAACTCGCGACTTGTCGGGCAGAAGTCCAAAGCTCAAACCACTGCGCCACGAGCTTGTTGTTTTACCGGTTTCGATCGGGAATATTAACAATGGAAGATTGGCTCTCACCCGACAGTTCGACCGTCGATTTCGACGAGGTCCACCGTATGCTCCGCACCAGGTGGTGCAGGGACGGTGACTGGCGCGTGAATTAGTTTTAAATGATGGTAGCCTTGCGCTGTAGCTACCGCACTCTCTCCTCCTCCTCCTCCCCCACCTGAGCCCGGTGTCAACACAGAGTCAAGAAGACCGGGGATGGGAGAGGGCGCAGGTGGCTGGCACAGTTGGAGCCGCCCCTGGGCGTACCACCACACCTGGCTCGGATCCCACAGAGTGGGAGTGCCATAAAGACCACATTAAGAAGGAGCCTTTGCAGCCTGACTCTCAGTCTGCCAGTCAGCCACTCCACACAAAACACACACTGGGTTGACCACGCGGTCCTAGTTATCCGGTCAGTTGGCAACCTTCTAAGCCACGGCTTTTAGCGCACCGTGATAGTTTCAAGCGCTTCAGATTGTTTATAGTGAGGAAAATGCACTGAGCTGTCGACCACACTCTCTCCCCCACCCCCACCATCAGACCACTGTCCGAGCCAGTCAGTTGCCTGATGTGGGAGTGGGCGCATTGGCTGACGGATCGGCGTACCCGTCTTCGTGCGCCACAGCACGACCTAGCCCCCATAACGCACACACCAGGATTTACTTATTCAGGGGATATGGAGGAGCCATCGCCATATGACTGCCAGTCCACTGATCAGTCACTCGACACACACACAGCACATACACTAAGCCGGCGGCGTGGTCTGGTGGAAGCGTCAGATTAGCAGCCTTCCCAGTCACGGTTTCTAGGAGACCGTGATTTTATCAGGTACATTATGATGATCGTGCGGGTGTTGTCTATGTACTAGTGTAGATGGTGTGCGCTGATGTGGCTTAGCCTCCGGCGGTTTACCGCAGGTTGTCGTGGAGGCGCATGTGTCCTAATAGCCCCATGCGGTGTGTAAATGTGCTGGAGCAGTGAGGGCAGTGGAGGCGGGCGCGGCGACTGTACGTCGGAGCCCAAGGAACTGGTTTACCAGCCTCCGTGCGATGGATTCGCAGGTGACCGACCAGGCCGATGCGTGAGTTGAAGTTGCGGGGGCATGGTGGGCAGGAGAAATTGGTAGAGGCTAGGGGAATGTCATTTATGGTAGTGGGGGTGGCAGTGGCGGTAAGAATGGCAGGAGCGGAGGGTGTGCATGATGTATCGGTGTTGTCGGCATTGCGGTGAATTCTGCTGTTATGGATGCGCATGCGACCGAATAGGGCCATGCGATGAGTGAATGCGCGAGGACAGTAGAGGCGACGATCTCTGCTGAGTGTTGGTGCTCCAGGAACTGGTTCACCAGTCTCTGTACGATGGATTCGCAAGTGACCGACCAGGCCTATGCTTGAGGTGAATGTGCGGTCGCATTGAGGACAGTTTAGGAGAGAGTCCCCATCGCTGATGGTGGTGGTAGTGAAGGCGGTGGTGAGGGTAACAGGCGATGAGTAGAGGGATGTAGTCTTTATGAGGGTGGGACTAATGGAATTGACAGCGGGGGCATGTTGACAGGGCCTGGACATCGATGATGTTGGTCCGGGGCGCTGGTGACTTTCTTGCAGCTCTTTTGGCCTTGGCGGTGGCGATCCGGTTGGCCTCATAGATTGCTGAACCAGTTTTCACGGATCTTCTTCATGCCAGTCTATGCTGGGCGAGGTCCTGCCAGGTCGCCGGGTTGATTTGCAGTTGCTTTAGCGATTTCATCAAAGTGTCCTTGTAGCGTCGTTTTTGACCTCCCTGCCGCCGAGAACCCGTAGCGACATCTTACCAGGTGGCCGCTCCATCGCAGATGCACTTGCCTCAGCATGGCATGGAGGCTGAGGATTCCGGTCCGCTCCAGGACTCCGTGTCCGGGATCCTGTTATGCCATTTCAGCTTCAGTATTCTGCGGAGGCAGCTGAGATCGAAGTAATTCAGCTTCCTGGCTTAGTTCGAGTAGACGGTCCAGGTCTCCGCTCCGTAGAGGAGTGTCGTCAAGACGACGGCCTTGTACTTCTTCAATTTGGTGTTCAGGTGAATACCGTGGCGATTCCACACGGAGGCCTGCAGCCGGTCGAATGTCTGACTAGATTTGGAGATCCGTTGGGCAACCTCGTCATCGATTCTCGTGTTGCGCGACATCGTGCTTCCTAGATAAGCGAAGGTTTCCATGTTTTTGAGTTGAGCACCGTTGACATTGCTTCGGGGAGCATTTTATTTCGCGCTGGGTGGCAGCTGGTGCACGATAACCGTTTTGGCTGTATTTATTGTTAATCCGAAATTGGCGCAGCCTGCGGCGAAGAGGTTCATATTCCTTTACATGTCCTCCTCCGTCACCGTGTTAAGTGCGCAGTCGTCCGCGAAGAGCAAGTCATGGACTGTAGTCATAGACACGCGCGTTGGAGCCTGCATACGCCGATTGTTGAGAAGGTGCCCGTCAGTTCTGTAGGCGATGCGGATACCAGGCTGCTCATCACGGTAGGCGTCTATCAGCATAGCCGAGAAAATGAGACTGAACAGAGTGGGAGCCAATACGCAGCCCTGCTTCACTCCGTTGGTCACTGCGAATGCTTCGGATACCGTCCCGTTGGCAGTGACGCGCGCCGTCATCCCGTCATGAAGCTGACACACCATGTACGTGAACCGCTCAGGACAACCGAATTTCTGCATGACTTTCCACATTCCGTTGCGATTCACCGTGTAAACGGCTTTCGTTAGATCCACGAAGGTAGTGTATAGGTGAGTTCGCATCTCCTGGCACTTTTCTTATAGCTGGCGGGCGGCAAAGATCATATCGGTTGTTCCGCGGTGTCGGCGGAACCACATGGGCTTTCCGGGAGCAGGCCCTGCTCTAGGTGACCGTTAAGACGATTGAGAAGGATACGGGCGAAGATCTTACCGGCAATGTTGAGCAACGAGATGCCTCTGTGATTATCACAGAGTTGCCGGTTCCTTTTCCGTTTGTAGAGATGGACGATGGTCGCGTCTTTGAAATCCCGAGGAACTTGTCCTTGGCGCAACATCTGGAGGAGTGTTGTGAGTTCTGCCATCAGCCGGGGCCCACCGTGCCGGTGGCATTGCGTCGGATCCCGGTGCTTTACCGCTGGAAATCTGCTGCACGGCCCGGATGGTTTCCGGTAGGGAAGGCGGCAGATCCAGGTCATCGTTCGAGGCCACTTGAGGGAGCCGGTCAATGGCAGCATCGGAGAGGGCTGATGAGCAATTAAGGACACTTCTGAAATGCTCGGCCCAACGCTTCAGAATTTGCGATTTCTCTGTCAGCAGTGTTGTGCCGTCAGAGCTGAGCAGTGGTGCGGTCCCCTTGATACTCGGGCCGTAGATAGCCTTGATGACTTTGAAGAAGTTTTTCATTTCATTGCGGTCCGCATACCCCTGGATTTCCTCAGCCTTTCGGATCATATAGGCATCCTGCATCTCCCGCAGCCGTTGCTGTACAAGGCGCCGGCATTTGAAGAAGGCAGCTTTGGTGGCGTCAGTCCGAAAATCCATGTAGGCTTTGTGTAGTCCATTCTTCATCCGCGAGTAAGTTACTGATGTCGGCGTCATTGTCGTCAAACCAGTCCTGGTGTTGAAGGCGTGCGCGTCCGAGGTCTTCGAGGGTGGTGGACTGGATGACATTTCGCAGTTGGCATCATCGTGTTTCCACGGCGCCGTTATTATCTGGAGCATGCAGGTTCTCAATTTTCTCGGTTATTGCTGAAATCAAAACAGTGAGCAGGCAAATTTAACAAAAGAGTATTTAACTTACCTGGCGGTCGCTTACCTTGGGGCCTTCATTAGGGTTGCGGTCGGAGCCTCATCTGGGAGATGACGAGGCGGTGATCTGTCCAACCATCGACATCGCGGATCGCCTTGGTTACCAGCACGTCCTGTCGATCTCGCCTCCGGACGAGAACATAGTCCAGCAGATGCCAGCGCCGCGACCGAGGGTGCATCCACGTGACCTACTCCCGCGTCGGAAGGCGGAAGAAGGTGTTGGTCAGCAGGAGACGGTGTTCCGCACATGTGCGCAGAAGAAGGAGGCCGTTATCGTTACAGCTACCGAGACCGGGGGAACCCAGCACTCCCTGCCAGGCAGCGTGGTCCGTCCCGACGCGGGCGTTGAAGTCACCAAGGACAATTAACTTATCCACCTTCGACACAGTCGCCAGCAGGGCTTGCAGGTCCTCCTAGAATTTGTCCTTCGCCGCATCAGAGCTCGTCATTGGGGAGCTTAGGCGCTGATGATGGTGGTGAACTGGTCTCCCCGAAGAGGCAGGCGGAGGCTCATCAGGCGATTATCGATACCCTGCGGCAGACAGGGCAGACGTCCCACGATGTCGTTCCGGATGGCAAAGGCAACACCAGCGTAGCGTCGCTCTGCATTTGGCCGGCCGCTCCAGAAGAAGGTGTAGCCGGCACCCACCTCCTCCAGCTGACCCTGCTCAGAGAATCAGGTTTCGCTGAGAGCAGCAATGTCCACCTTGTAGCGCGCCAGTTCCCGAGCGACTAGCGCCATCCTCCGTTCCGGCCGGTTGCCCCTAGGATTGTCTAAAAGGGAACGAACATTCCAGGCTGCTAGTGTGAGTGGACTCACCCGAGCAGCCTGGATAGTATGGCAAGGGGGATGGGGCCGGGGGTATTCTTGTTTGTTTGAGTTTTACGACCGCGTATTTTGCGATCTGTGAGCCGCGGCCGGCTGCAGAAGACGTGAGACCCAGCATTTTTTAGGGCACATTTTCTAGCCCCTTCCACCGCGAGAAGGCAAGCAGTGCTATCCCTAAATAGGGCTGCTCGGAAATCCCAGACGGCTGCCGAACTCCCCTATGGGTCACGGTTTTGTTTTAGTGGGAGAACGACCCGAGTTAGTCTGGGCCACCAACGGGGTTGCTGTCGCCCCCACTGTAGGACTTTTTGAGAGGGGGGAGGTGGGAAGTTCGGGAGTCAGACATACCGGGTGTGGAGGCACACACAACACCGGAGACCCTCACGTGGTTTAGCCCGCCAGTCGTGACGGTTGCCCGGGGTGTGGCCGCTGCGAAGAACCCAACGTCGAGGAGCCACAGGTGAGAGTTAGGTACCAGTTAGAGGCGGCCACAGGAGCATTCAAGACCTGTACGAGACAAATGAAGCAACAAAATGCTATCTGTGTGGTGCTACCCCTACACCCCGCTCTCACCCACCGCTTATAGGACTCACTCGGCCCGTGTTGCCTTGGGGCTCACTTTCGAGCCCCGTCAGCAGCCTCACAACGGATAGCATATGAAGGGTAGAAGAGCATTACCAACAAAGACGGGAGAGACTGGAGTGGCCATTTCTGCATTAGTAGTCATCAACTAGCCATACCCAACCATAGGTGTTGTACCTCCAGGGACTAAAACCCGCGACATTTGGTAAAAAAATACAACGCTCTAACCCAGCACGCCACGGGCTCATTGTCTTCTAGCCGCCTTGCCGCTGCTGGCGGCATTCGAGTGTAAGTACCGTAATTGATCGGTGATCGTCTTAGGTAGGGTTGTCATACTGTGCAGCCTGATCCCAGTATACTTTAGTCACGTCAGTATAGTGGCTTTTGAAAAAGCTTCTTTCCAGCGTCTGCAAAAACAGCACTCTGGAAGAAAAGATTACCTAAATTGTACGCGCTGTGCTCATGGATGTTCGGTGCTCCTATAAATTACAATATATTTTCTAGCGAATATGCATGATAATGGTTTTATAAACTTGAGCGTTCAGATGTGTACCGTACTCCACATAAAAAAAACAAAGAAAACCGACGCCAACATATCGTTTGTAAGGCCAGCTGTCGGCGCCCAGAAAAAAATGTCGCGAAAGCACAATCGTCGTGGCTCATACAAACAGGCTGAATGTTTATTTACTTGAAACGTAGCACCTCAAAAAGCAGGAAGACGGTGATATGCACTATTAACAACCACTGAGAACTAGGGTGTACATAATTAACCTGCGTCCTTAGCACCAATGCACAAAATCGACGCCAGTGAAACCAACTAAGTAACTCTTACGGCGCATACCCTTCATGCTTTTCAAAAGCACAGCTTACTTCCCGGAACTGCGATGATAGGGAAGCTCTAGAACTAGGCAAAGGACTGGAATCGCTGTAGATTCTAAATTTTCAACCCAGGCGTATACAGCAGGATTTATTGGTACCAAGAAATTTCGTGACGACTTATCAACTGCTACCCGTCTTTGCATAACACAGATAACGAATGAAAGTGGACAGCAGTTTGAATTTACAGAAAATCAATACATAACAGCAAGGGTCAGAGGACAATGTAGAGAACTTCAGGAAATAAAATATGGGGGAGAAGCTAGGACAACTAAAATCATGAATCATCTGAGGTGAAAATTACGTTGTCCTCTGACCCTTGCTGTTATGTATTGATTTTCTGTAAATTCAAACTGCTGTCCACTTTCATTTGTTATCTGTGTTATGCAAAGACGGGTTACAGTTGATAAGCTGTCACGAAATTTCTCGGTACCAATAAATCCTGCTGTATACGCCTGTTTTAAATTCATACCCGGGAAAAAATGCTTCAAATTTTCAAACCAGCCAACCGCAGCTGGATGCTCACACTTTACCAGCCCGTAGAAGTTCAAATCAACCGAGATCAAACTGCATCATTACCGGGAGTCGTTCGGCGAAAAGGAATATTGCTTAGGAGCGGATGCCGGCGGCAGAAGTGAAGGTGACTGACTAACTTCATGACCCGTAAGTCCACCAAATACGCAGGATTGGAAGACCTTAGACAATTTGTCGTTCAGTGAGATGAGCGGAGAATCCAAACCCGCACCAGAAGTCCTCTGTCACAGGTAACAATGAACTGACGTGGAATGCAAAAAGCAGGATGCACAGGCAATAACAAGCAGCAGAGGTAAGACTCAAGCTGGCCATGCGGTTGTGGGCGAAATCGTGGTAGCCACACGGAAAGAATCACAGCGACTTATTTGTTAGACACCCACCCACTCAATCAATCGCCAAAACTGACTAAGTACAGCGTACGAGGTCTTGCGCAATCACATAGCCTAAGACGAAACCCACGAGAGAATAAGGGGGCAAGGTGCAAGTAGTTGGTTCACAAATCCATCCAATCGATAATTAGCATGCGGAACTTCCAAAAAGAGCAAAGCAGAAGTGGACGACTAATCTGAGTCTTGTAACCTCCCTTCGTAGTGAAACTCGGTAGAGCACCCTTAAATAACCATAGAAAACAGTGTGGGAATTGCGCTGACCGATCAGGTTACGAACAACCCGTAATGTTGTGTCATGAGGCTCAATCTAGAGCCCACGAAGGCAATCATATAATTGATGAAAGGGGAGCCAACAAAAAAGACTAAAATGGCTATATAAGGCTTGTTAGACGGTATTAGCCAGTCACACCCACGCCCAGGCTAGCAGTACCTGGGATTCAAACCGGAAATCTTTGGTCATCGAGGCAAACGCTGAGTCACGGAATAGTCCTGCCAGTTACAATCGGGAATATTAACTGAAATGGAATTGCTTGACCGATTGGGTTACGGGACAAGATCGTCCAGGATTCGAATCACAGCTGCTTCAAACTTGAGGTTGGGTGTGGCTGACTGTATACGGCTAACGATCCCGAAACGGTCATTCTAGTCTCCCTCATCTTTTTTGGTACTCAATTCAAGTCAACAAATCGTGTTACGTTTTGACCAACGCAAAGGCTTTAGGTGGTAAAGGGTAACATCTAAAATGGGGATCTGAGAAGGACACAAGGACAAAGGTAGGGTAAATAGGCAAATTTTGATAACGGATTCAGGTCGTAGGCGGAATGTCGCAACGAAGGCTATGAAGTTTGCCTCCATGTTCAGAAAATAATGAAGACCAAATTTTGAACGTTGCCAGCGATAACTTCCCCTGGGTGTCCACGGAGTTGGCGCAGCCCCGGTGTCTATGGCGTGAAGTAGTTTACAGTGAGACAGACTTGCGCTGCACCTATCGCACCCTCACCTGCCTCTCTTCGATAGCAAGACACTATGAAAGACCGAAGGTCAGCTCGGATCCAGTAACTGAGGAAACTAAACAGCCAGTCTGCGCGGAATACACATGACCCACGCCCCGTAGAAGATACCCAGCTCTTAAAGAGGGCGGCTCGGGTTTCACGAGAGTGCCTCAAAGGCCACTTCGATAAACTGACGCTTTATACATGATGCAAAGAAAAGGTATTCATAATTCTAAGGTTTTCCTAAAAGTCCATACCAGAAGGGAGTAGTCCAGCTTCTTTCCACACTCCCTTAAAGAACAGAGGACGCACACCAGTTCTTGCGCCTTTCGTTTGAATTGACTGTTGTTGAAGCCAACAACCACGGGGTAATGTGAGCTAACCACGCATCCCCAAAGGGTTCAAAGGAGACTGATGGAACTTACCTCATATGTGCATTTGTTGGGAATGACTTCAGCCACAAGGGCAGGCACTGTGAAGGTTTCGTCAACCACCGGCTCGCGCAATGAACAGCGGACTCTGAGGGATCTGGAAAAAAGGGAAATGCCTATTGTGAAGAAATGATGTCAAGCAGGAGAGTACAAAGCCATTGTATACTTAAGGAACCTGTCTTCGGTGGCCATGATTCGTGAAAGTAGAGGAAATGGCAAGAAAAAATCCAGGCGGACGGATCCTAACCCACCTATGTCTGTCGATTGAGGAACTATGTCAAGGACCCAAGGACCAATAAACGTCAAGCATCCAGACGAAGTAATTAGCAAATTGGATTGAATAACGAGTGTGGGGACTGAAACAGGTACCCAGCCAAACTGTGTTCCTGCAGTCTATTTAAGGACATAAAAAGAGCTGCTGCTCTCAGTTCCCTACCGCCAATCCGGTCTCGATTCGATCACAGGACAACCCGAAGGAATATCCCCATCCAGTTGTTGCTTTAAAAGTGAATTACTAGGACAAAGTGATAAAACCGGCGAAATCAAACAGCCATAAGGCATATCTGCTGGGTAAAAAAATTTCACTTGCAACCCTACTTACGAGCTAACGTGGTCTGATCGCCAGCCGCGTGAATTAAGCCATATTGCATTACTGACTGGCAAAACAAATCTCTTGCAGCTTGCGCGACCATTTTGTTGAAACTACAGTGAAAACCACCCAGGTGGTCCACACTTGGGATTGAGTATGACTGGCTGATAACGGCTAATAAGCCAGAAATGGCCTTCATATTCCCGATCGCAACCGACAAAACAACGAGCCCGTGGCTCAATGGTAGAGCGTTCGACTCAATTACCAAAAGGTCGCGGGTTCGAAATCCCAGGTGTTGCAAACTTGGATATGACTGGCTGATGACGGCTAATAAGCCAGAAATGGCCATTCCAGTCTCCCTTGTCTTTGTCGGTTCCATTTCATCATATGCTACACGTCGCTATGCGACCGCCTGCGAGGGCTCTAGTCTGAGCTCCAGGGCACAACGGAACATGCATGTTCCTTAAGCAGATCGGTGAGCCCCACAATATCATCATATTCCCGATCACAACCGACAAAAACAACGAGCCCGTGGCTCAATGGTAGAGCGTTCGACTTAAATACCAAAGGTTGCGGGTTCAAATCCCAGGTGTGCCACACTTGGGATTGGGTATGACTGGCTGATGACGGCTAATAAGCCAGAAATGGCCATTCCGGTCTCCCTTGTCTTTGTCGGTTCCATTTCATCATATGCTACACGTCGCTATGCGACCGCCTGCGAGGGCTCTAGTCTGAGCTCCAGGGCACAACGGAACATGCATGTTCCTTAAGCAGATCGGTGAGCCCCACAATATCATCATATTCCCGATCACAACCGACAAAAACAACGAGCCCGTGGCTCAATGGTAGAGCGTTCGACTTAAATACCAAAGGTCGCGGGTTCAAATCCCAGGTGTTGCAAACTTGGATATGACTGGCTGATGACGGCTAATAAGCCAGAAATGGCCATTCCAGTCTCCCTTGTCTTTGTCGGTTCCATTTCATCATATGCTACACGTCGCTATGCGACCGCCTGCGAGGGCTCTAGTCTGAGCTCCAGGGCACAACGGAACATGCATGTTCCTTAAGCAGATCGGTGAGCCCCACAATATCATCATATTCCCGATCACAACCGACAAAAACAACGAGCCCGTGGCTCAATGGTAGAGCGTTCGACTCAAATACCAAAGGTTGCGGGTTCAAATCCCAGGTGTGCCACACTTGGGATTGGGTATGACTGGCTGATGACGGCTAATAAGCCAGAAATGGCCATTCCGGTCTCCCTTGTCTTTGTCGGTTCCATTCCATAGATATATATATATATATATATATATATATATATATATATATATATATATATATATATATATATATATATATATATATAGATCAAAGATAGTATGCATTCCGAGCTGATATAATGAATAAATGTAGGTACTAGCTGAAAGCCCAGACACGTGTTTCGCCGATGTTTCTGTTGCTGCGTGACACAGCAACGAGGGGTTCGGCTCCTCAGTGGGTCCCCCAGCGTTCTCTGTGCGGTTTCTGGTATATGGACCCCAGAGAATAATCGGGTAAATAATTTCTGAAATTATTAAGTGCAGGACATGGAGTCAGGTGATTCGGACATGACTTTTAAGGGTCAGACCCGAAATTTTTAATGAACATTTGGGTCGAAGACAATCAACCACTGTGGAATAACCACGTGATGCCCATTCTACAAACAAGTAGTACTACAAGTAGTATGAATCTTATATGGCAAAGACGTTATACCGTACTTCCGACATAGGTACCAGCTAAAAGCCCAGAAACGTGTTTCACCGATGTTTGTGCTGCTGTGTGACACAGCAACGAGGGGTTCGGCTCCTCAGTGGGTCCCCCAGCGTTATCTATGCGGTTTCTGGTATATGGACTCCAGAGAATAATCGGGTAAATAATTTCTGAAATTGTGGTTTGCGGGATGGTTGCTGTCATAGTTAAATAGGATGTCAGCATTTGAGCCTTTGCGTTGCACGCTCGTGGTCAGGCCACCATTATCCAGTTTTTGAATACTCACGTATAGAAACGGTAGGATATTTCCCGTTGCCTATTCGTGAGTAAATTAGATAACTGGGAGTCTGATGCAGCTGCTCAACTTCGCAGGTTTTCATGAAAACAAAGGTACCGTCTAAATATCGGAGCCCCTGCTTTGGCTTGAAATTTCGCATTACATCATCCTCTACTTGTTGTAATACTAGTTCCCCAAGGAGACCCGATATCCTCGAGCCCATTGGAGTGCAATTAACCTGTTGGTGTTATTTCCCATAGAACTGACAATAGTTCTTCAGAAAAAGGTTAAGCATATCAAGAACGTGTTGCAATGTAATATCAAGAAGATTGTCTTGTAGGCGTCGAGCTACACTCTCAATTGCCAGGTCATGCGGGATTGAGGGAAATAAGGCAACTACATCAAATGATAGCATGCATTCATCAGGATTTAACGTTGACGCCTTGGATCTCATGAAGGAAGGTCTGGGAATTTTTGACGCTATATTGCGATCCATTAGTCAGATGCTTCATTTGACAAGGTTTTTACGTGGGCGATCCAATGAGTGGTACTTTGATTCTCAGTGGCGTTTCTGCTTTGTGCAGCTTTGGAAGGCCATATGCATGTGCGAGAATCATAAATCTGGAATCATCAGGATTTATGAGCTTTAGTTTGGTGAGCTCATTCACTTTCTTCTTCAGGGCTACGGCCTGCTTTTTTGTTGGCTCTGCAGCAAGTGGGGTGTAGGCTTCTTGGTCATCGAAGGTTTGGTTATTGGTGAAATCAATCTTTTATATAATGACGTATGCGCCACCTTTGTCAGCCGGCACAATAACTATGCTGTCATCAGCCTTCAGAGACCATGATCCTTTTTCTTCGTCGATCGATAACACTTGGCGGTGTTTACTTTGCCGAAGGAGGCCAGTGGCGCAGCTGCGTATGTCTGCGCGCGTGTCTTCAGGGACAGTAGAGGTCAGTAGGAGAGATTCGAGGCTCGCGAGAAAGTTTGTAGGTGCGGCATTGGAATGGCTGAATTTTGTTCCTTTACATAGTAGGCTAATTTCAGCGGGTGTGAGACTCCTTTTCGAGAGGTTAACGACCCTCGTAGACATGTTGTTCTCGATTGCAGCTTCGCCTGAAGTTCGATCTTTTTCTTAATCCTTGCGTCCATGGTGGTTGTATTTATTCGTTGTTGCACATCTCCGAATACACCTTCAGGTACTGAGTAAAAGCATTGGCTTCTAAGATCGGATATTGTTGCTTCGAATCTGTCAAGAAGATGGTGGACGTCTGATATAATAGCTCTCAGGACCTGAAATTCATACTTCCGGGCAAGTAGCATTCCGGTATCATTCGGCAGCGTGGGCTTGAAGCGAAGAGACTTAGGTAGGATTCCATGCTCCCCACAGCGGTGAAGAAACGTTAATTGCTCGAAAGGTGCCGCCTGTCCCTGTGCGAATTGCTCTCAACATATGGTTAGAATAAGCGTTTAACGTCCAAAAATATGTTGAATAATCGAGGTAGTATGCATTCCGAGATGAAAATGAAGAAAGAAGGTTCATCGAAAAAATCGAGATTTGCTCGTGAATTTTCAAGCAGGTTACATGTGAGTATTCGAAAACTGGAGAATGGTGGCCTGAGGATGAGCGTGCACCGCAAAGGCTCAAATGCTGACATCATACTTAACTATGACTGCAACCATCCAGTGAACCACAAAAGGAGGTGCGCTGGAACCCTTTTTAACCGGACTTTCGTGATTGTAACAGTGACGACCTTCTTAAGAAGGAATTTGCTTACTTGTATCGCTTATTTCGACTTAATGGATACCCGGTCAGCTTCGTGAAAAACTGCTCAGACCCCAGAGACAGTCACAAAGCATCGAGTCTAATGGATAAACAGTGTCGCGGAAATTCCACTGTCTACCATCCAAGCAGGCAATTTCAAAGCGATCGCCAGACGATTAAATCGGTTTGGCATCTCCATCGCCCACAAGCCGGCGTCCTTCCTGCGCGCAGTACTATCGCGAGGTTAAGTCCCCACAGTAAAAGAGAAGCAAACGAATGTCATTTACCGCACTGTGTGTAAATTGCTCAAGCGCTTACGTAGGCCACACGGGTTGACAACATGGGACCCGCATAAAGATTCACAAAGCGGACGCACCATTGAGGATCATAGAGCCACTACTTACCTAAAAGCCAAGTGGTTATACAAACACCTAGAGCACCTAGGTAATGGTTCAAAGTACAGCATCAGCAACTCGCATGCTTTTCTTCAAAGAATTCAAGGTTTTAATGTAAGTCCTGATGAATGCATTCTATCGTTTGATGTGGTTGGTCTATTTTCCTCAATACCACATAACCTGAGAGCGTAGCTCGACGTCTAGAAGAAACACCAATAGACATTCCAACGCAGCACGTTTTAGACATGCTCTGGCTCTGCCTTAAAAATTATTGTCAATTCGACGGTAAGCATTACCAACAGGTCAAGGGTACTCCAATGGGTTACCCGATATCGGGACTACTTGCCGAGCTAGTCTTACAACGTCTAGAAGAAGCTGTGGTGTAAAACCTCAAGCCGAAAAAGTGGCTCCGCTAAATAGATGATACCTTCGTGGTCATTAACAACTGTGAAATGGAACAGCTGCATAAAAGTCTTAATGGTGTCTTCCCCGCTACACAATTCACTCGCGAAGGAGCAACAGGCGACATCCTCCAGTTTCTCGACATCACGGTGTAAAGATTGAATGATGGCAAGCTCGCAACCAGCGTCTACAGAAAAGACTCCAATGCCAAAATAATCCTCAACTATGGGAGCAATCATCCTGCTGCCCACAAACGAAGCTGCGTTTGAGCTCTTTTTCACCGCGCCTTCTGGCACTGTAACAGCGAGAATCTACTTAAAAAAGAACTTGCCTATTTATACCAACTACTCCGATCTAACGGATACCCGATGAGATTCATGAAAAACTGTCTCCGAAGTCACAGGCAACCAAAATATCAGTTCTAATGGAGGAGTACCGAGGAAATTCCATGCATTGCCATACATACAGGGCATGTCGGACATGATCGACCGACAATTAGATCGAATTCGCATCTGCATCGCTCACAAGCCAGCGTCCTCCGTGCGGGCAGCACTATTATGTTAAAGATCCGGTAACCAAAAAGCAGCAAACCAATGCTATTTGCCGCATTCCATGTGCGGATTGCTCTTGCGCGTACGTAGGCCATACAGGCTGACAAATCAGGGCCCGCATAAACGAACACAAACTGGCAATCCGCCGACGCGATCCCTTGTCTCTCGTGTTTGCGCACGCCGTTGATTGCGACCACCACTTCAAATGGGAGGGAACCGAAGTGGTCGCAATGGCTAGCACCAAACAGGCACGCGAATTCCTCACAGCTTCGAACTCCGGCACAAACAGTATCAACCGCCACGTCGATCTGGATGCGCATTACGAAGGTCTGCGTGCACGGTCCACTGACTTGCGCCCACCTTAAAACAACAACTGCTTATCCATGCCCAGCCACATGTAACCTCACTGATTCTGCATCTCCCGCCACGTGACTATCTAAACTTAAGCACCCCTCTCCTCACATGCGACAGCTATCGTAACACGATTCACGGCCCCCAACGCCCCATGGCGTCAGTCTGTCGATGTAACCTCTGTGCCCCTAAACACCCCAGCGTGACAATCCCAACTCTCACTTCTCATTTCGTATGAAGACGGGTAGATGTAACCAGCTTGAAACTTCACGGGTAAACCTCGATTTTCCGACGAGCCTTTATTCTTCATTTATCATCTCGGAATGCAAACTACCTCAACAATTAAAAAATATATATATAAAAGTGAACCGAACAGACTTACAGAGGAGAAATCTCGCCCTCAATCATTCCGTTTTTCAAAAAGACAGTAAAGGCGGCTTTGCAATCTCCGCTAGCCGCCGCTGCAGCCTTATCTGCACGAAATTGACCGCTTGTTCCCTTAAACAAAGGAACGAGTTTGGGAGGAGCCTTTAAATGCGGGATTGGCAAGCATATGCGGAATATTTTCTCAGAAACCTCCCCGTAAACAGGGGCCTCCATGCAGCTAAAAGGAGACAAGAAAAGATGCCCACTGATTAGATTCAAAATACCGGTGCTTCGATGAGAAAATATGCAAGTGACGAGATATTTAGGGCGGTGGGCTAGAGCTGTAGACGCACAGTGCGTTTCCTCATCGATGAAATGATTCATCTTCAGTTATGTCGTTCTACATATGGAAAAAGAAATTTGAGTATTTACTAAAGCCCCTGTATGTTTAACGAGAATGGCGGGAGGGGCGCTGAATTATGCTGCAGCGAAAATGCGTTCGGTATGAACGTTTTAGTACTGCTAGAAAAAGTTGAATGGCATTCGTTGCAACCTAAGCACTAGGCATGAGTCAAGGTGGCCTACTCTAGCGAGTCACCGAATCCAACGCTCAGGGTTCAAAGGTCATACAAGGTCAAATGAATTTTTCTCCAAGGTTTACAGCAGGAGGACTGAAAATTTTGGTGGTAAAGTCTAATGAAGCAGTTTTATTACACTAAAAGCAATTTTTAAATCTCGAACCAAAATCATTGACAGCATGAAAGCTGTACAACGTGGTATCTGAACCAGGCATTCCCAGTCGGAAACGGCAACATGGGCTCTTTTGTACCCCAGGCGTTGAATTCCTTATCACGTGTCCTAACTTTAACTAAATGTCGTCCCATCCCCCTAACTAGAATTTAGCGTAAGGCCACTTGTAATACGGGAGGGCCATTTTCCCATGATCAAACCCTGTTCCGAACGGAAAAAGCTTAATCTGCTACTGATAATCGTGAAAGATGTCAACAAACGGTTGATTTTATAGGCCGGCAGAAATGACCTCTTCATGAAAACCATTCGTGTTGGAGTGAAGTAGATGAAACCACCTGTCCTACCGCAAGACACGCAGCAGGGACACTGGAAAGGAAAAGGATCCAAACCCTATCAACAAGACTAGCTGGTCACCAAATTCACCTGACTTAACCGCGTCATAGGGCCTTAATATGCATTCGAGGGAAAGGGTGGGATATCCATGCGATTTTGTCGCAGCAAATGCGGACTGTCGCTCACTTAGGACGAAGTCGGTGTAATTCACTCGAAGAATGGTGATCAAACACCTCTTCTTCCACGCGCACAGCCCAGTGTTCACAATTACCTGGAGGGTGCACGGTACACGCTAATCGTCGAAGCGATGGAGATGTTATGTTGGATCCATAGACACCTAGGGTAGATCCGACGTACGCGCACCACAGAGGGAGAGAAGACTTGGAGTCGACGTCAATGAAAGCACCTTAAAGGCCACCTAAAGCAACCATTGCAGCCTGACCAAAGTCCTGGATTATCGTGTCAGCTGGCAACCTATCAACCCACGGCTGTAACTGCTATGCGACAAATTAAAGTGGGCCATGCGTTGAGCTGCTGCAAGGAACGGCGGTCCCTGTATCAACCTCCTTCATTTTAACCTCACCTATACACCGACGACATGTTCGAACCTGTCGACGATGAGGTTAAATGCAGCAGTCCTTAACCAACACGTACCAAAGTGGTAACAGTTAATGACTCGCACAAACTCAATGTGGCCCGATTAAGGTATTTAATGAAGCAGCGTGGGTCTTGTTTTGGTCAAATGTAACAGCCCATTTGCGGGGAAGGGGGCTCTCAATATCCCTGACCAGGCGCATCGCTGTTGCAAGCCAATTTGCAATCGCATTAACAATTGCATTCTTTAAATGATGCACCCCGCCAGGCAGGCAAATATTTTAGACCAATTATCGACGCCAGACTTTTCCTATTAGTTCCAGGGACTTGTCGTTTTGAGTGCGTCCACGCCTCCGTAGGTATCTGAGAAGCGTCCACTATGAAGGGAGCGCATGGGCCCCATTCAGAAGTCAGGTTAGATTAGTGAACTATCAGGAAAAGTGGATGCCCTGATAGCCGTTGATACACGGTAGCATGGAGGGTGAAAACAGGTGTAGGGAACAAAAATCAGTTCCCTGATGGAAAGGTGCATATCCTAGAACGCGGCAGATGGAGTATCAGACGCCCTTCAATGACCAAGAGAGCCCTAGTTCCAGCCTCAGGCTTGCCATGGTGGCTCGGTGCCATGCTGCCTGATGAAAGGTGCGTAAATAAAAAATGGCTACTCTAGATGGCCCTCTTGTTGGCGATAAAACTTCACAATAATCGAAGTAGCATGTTCGTTCCTGAAAACACAGGAGTCTGCTGGATTCAGAGGTATTCGACAAAGATTGCGGACCGGGAAACAAGATGGTGAAGTGTACATGCACAAACAAACACATATACCAACCTGAAAAGCCCACGTCGGGAAGGCAACCGGAAAAATGCCGCACGGAGATTGCGAACCGAAAAACTGCACACAATGAGTCAGCAGCGTGGAGGCAGCCGCGCTTTTTAAAGCGCGTAGTTCACAGAATTTTCCGTAAGCTGCAAACTATACAGCTTTCTAGTATGCTACAGGTCCCAGAGGGATGAAAAGGCATAAAATTAAACAAAATATAAATTAATGGCGGTCTAGGTGAAGCATAAAACTGTCTCGAATAGGAACATAATTTTTTACACAAAATCTGAAAATTTTTACAATTGAACCACTGTTGGCATTTTAAACACATCATAGCAAAGCTAGCCTGGCTTGACAGTGGTAGGTGAGTCCCCACTGACGTACGGAGGAGGCAGCGCACATAACGAAATGCAGAAGACCGGACCACCTTCAATACAAAGAGGTAGCACAAGCGAGCACCGGAACGGCAGTTGTGTTGCTTCTAGCATTCAAACTCGGGCAGTGGCTCGCTTGGAAAGCAAAGCCAAGCATGGGAGCGAAGCTTGAAAGCTTAGACTAATACAGCTATCGTTCACATGACGGCAGCTCTCCTCCACCTCATTCTTCTTCTTTGGTTGGAAACGCGAGCAGGCACGCAGACACCATCACTCGAATAATTCAGGGTGGTATACATCTTCCGCATACATAATCAAGACTCATACCTTCACGGAAGGATTGTATGAGCAAAGTTTTTCTAAACTGTCAGTCTGGTTCGCAGATTAAACTCACATCAGTTCCGGATGTTTCAAGTAAGTGGAAAGAAAACCATGAGAAATTGGTTGATACGACAATAAAAGTCATTTTTCATGTTTAGCGAAAAGCACGCCACTTGCCAACAGAAAATGTAGTCGAAAATACGAGCTCCATTATCTATCGCGACCGGGCAGACATCTCGACACGCAACAACCCGAAGCAACTACTCGTGTTATGGAAAAATTTATTTTCAAGCTCACCCCAGCCGCATTCATGCTTCTCTGACACATCTATCGCCACAATATTATTTTGATTATCAACAGTTAATTTTCGCAACAACCAGACTATGACCTAAAGCAACTCGCAGTAACTTAGCTAAGTGTTTTAAAGAACGTAGTCAATCGTGTAGTTGAACAGAAATGGTGAGTTCCGTTTCTGGCAGTCACGCGTACATCGGATGAGGGACACCAACCAGATCGACCGGCCATATGAGTAGCTTACGGGATAAATTAGCAAGCTAGAAATAGTTACCATTTACGATGCTGCTGCTGTTTTTTCTCTCTCTCTTCTTTGTTTCTGGTATTTTCCAATATCACAGGCAAGGTTGTTTTAAAACGGACAGAAAAGGGGACGACATCATCGCTCACACAGCGAAATTTGGGCACTTCGCTCAACCGAGACATCGGTTTCTGTTTGCTCTTCTTTAGGACCGTGAATCCCGGATCACATGGATAGACGACAGTCGAAACGGGAGATCTTTGACAGCTGCTGCACGAGAACGATGACTTAGGGTGAAGTAACCAGACGCACTCGCAGAGGAGAAAGCACATACTCGCTACCACGAGGCCATTTCTAATCTTACAACAAAAATGATTTAGGTAAACTGGAACAATAACTTTGCTAAGTAAACCAATCGGGTCCGCTGTCATATATTGGAGCGCAAAGCGAAGCTCCGCACCTGAAGACATTGATGGCAGCTACTTCAAACCTATTCACAGTCGCAATAAATACAGCCGGAGTTTTCGGCTATTTCACAAGTTAATGTAACTGACGTCGAATTCAGTTGAACCAATGACAAAGTCGCAGACCCAAAGAAGAATCTACAATATAATCTAATTCTGCTTCCACGATTGTCTATATAATTGCTACGAAAACGTAGGTTAAAAATGGCGCTCCTAAGTCAAAATCTTCCAGAACGGACAGGTAGTCGCAGGCAAGTATGGGCAACGTTTGAGGCACAGATGCCCATAAAATTCATTAGCAAAATGGTACACCGTTGGAATAGAAAACGCCTGCGAGCTAAGACCTGAGAAGACGGCCACCACATGAAATCATTAAGCCGGAAAAGATGCGACAAATGACCTATCCAGGGAAAATACCTGTTGGCAAGAAACAACAAGATTTGTGTGCCCAGAGAAGTATAGCGATAGCAATAGTGTACATTTTCGACATGACTAAAATAAATGTTGATATTTTTTGCATCCGTACTGCAGAGAAAATCCGATCTTAACTTGCAATCGAAAGCTTATGATTTGAACGGCTGGGGAAGTGGCCTATTTATATGGGGCCCGGTTTTATTGTTTTACTTGAATTCAGAGTCAAAACCATATTTAGTAATATTCGAGTCAAATGACTTTCCTGTTACGGTGTAATAGCATAAAATGTTAGTGCCAGTAGTGGACTATCTGCATAGAATACGACAGTGCATTGTTCTAAAAAATATACTGGGAGATAATCTCATCGTTGTTGTACGCCTGTTGGTATATGCGGTCAAAACGCTAGGCGATAGGGGTCTCCACTACGTCTCATGTATCTTCGAAAACCGTGTCACGCAAAATTAGGATATTTGCTTTGATCCCAAATGGCATATGCCATTTGGTTAGGCCCGGAAGAAGGGGGTATACACCTGTTAAGCGACAAGAATCGAATTCACTTTTTTATTTGTCCTCATTGGACCTTCCGTAAATCGAGAGGAAGTCCGATAAACAGAAGGCTCGATGAGGAGAAAAAAGTGAATTTGGTTCTCATTTCATCAAAATTAGCGCTTGTTGGTATTTTTGACCATTGTCTACACTACACGCTTAAGCAATTAAACGTTGTTTTACACGTGTCGGCTGCTTAAATCGTGTATACATGTCAACATGGAAATTGCGCGTAACCATATTTTTTGAATATAAAATCTTCCAAACTACCTACGATGAGGTACCACGGACAAAGAAATCACACAGAACACGAAATCCGCGAGCCCTCAGACCCTGGGCCAGATTGTTTAATTCAGCCGCAACGCCTGCTAATCAGTATAACAAACGTTAAAGCCGTGGTTTAAGATAAAGCAAGTTAAAGAAACTTCTCGTCAGAATATTACTCATCCATCCTAGGAGACATGTTTGGAAGCAGGATACCCCAGCTTTGACGCAAATTTTACATGTTGACAGGGCAAAACAAATGTATACATTGATTATGCTACCTATTTGAACGTTCTTCTACATGCAAGAATTTTCAGGTGGTAGACTATGTCTTTCGAAGATTGCAGATAAAAATTTTCTTTAAATTTCTAGGTGGCCATATAATGGAATAAGCGACCACTCCGTCTTCTCTCCCCATTGAATCCCTCGCCATATTATTTACCATCTCCTCCCTCTTTATGTAGTACACTTAATCTCAACATTAAATCTATTGGCTTTTTGAAGACTATTAATAATTAATAAAAGAATTTTTTGGTCCTTTTAGTTTATTCTCTCGCATTTTCAGCCTCGCGTCTTCGTAATTTAAATTCACAGAAGCTTCTTCTGGTGTGTTTATGCTACGATATCGACCGCGCAGACTTGAAGGCCGCAACCACCACCAGTAGGGTGCCTACGGTGGAGGATGGTGCCTTAGGAACCCAAAACGCCAGCCAAACCGCGAATGGCCATCTAATGTGGGAACATCATAATGAGCTTTTATTGTTCTCAGCACCTTGAGTTCCTCTGCAGGCTCCAGATGCCGCTGGCGAGGCTAAAATGTGCTCTCCCAATAAAAACTAATTAAGTTAAGAAAACACATAATGACGTTTGCTTGTGTCCAAGTTGTGTGGTTTACCTGCCATGGACGGGTGAGAATCGTTGAATGCGGACCCGTGTCCATCCTAACGCAAGTAAAGCTGCCATCGCCTGTAGGCGGATCTTAAAGTCACTTTATTAACGGAACTATGATTTCGTCCTTAGAATCCCTATTCACATTCAAAAATGGCAACATAATTAACGTCTACAACCGTCAATCTGACTGGTGCAAGCTGCCGCTTCAGATAAACTCTTCATTATATGTTCAGTAATGTTCAGTATAGTTAAGGGTAATAGGCATTGGTTTTGAAAATCCTATTATAAACGGTACCTGTATAATTACAGTCCAAATACACGCTCAGAAGTTACATAACATGCTGCTCTATATGCTATCGTGGAACAGTTTCGCGTTGTCAACCCTACACGGATTGTTGACGATCGTTTCAGGCACCTTTGTTGGTGGTCTGCGAAATCAGCATTGAGAGTATCATGTTCACTTCTCTGGCAATTCCATCATCACCATTACAATCTCTACGGTCATTTCCTCCTTTAACCCGAAGCGTACGGATGATACCTGTTAATGTTTTCCCTGTCTATCATCCTTCATGGTTACGCTTATAGCCAGTCAATACGCAATGAAATCCCACCTGCGGTGCTGAAAAGGAGCCTCTATCGTTACATGATTTCTCCCACGATGAGGAGCGTTTTGAACCATCATACGCTCTCATTAATAAATAATAAATAAATAAATTGTATATTTAAGGCCCAGAGGGCCCCATCATTCCAAACTTAGTATCATGGTTTAAATAAATACAAAGTGGATAATTGCTGCACTATGTGAGCATCCATATGAACAGCAGAAATGAGTAGTATGGTAAACATATCCGATTCAAAAAGATTTGACATTTATAAAACAAAAGTCAACAATCGTTGGCATATACGGTGAACTCGAAAAGAAGCAGTGAAAAAAAACTCCTAGGGTTAAATCGGAGGCGGAGTCCGGCGAGCCGCCAATTTAAAAAAAATAGGAGAAAAAAAACTGCTTCACTAAAAAATTAATAGCTAAATGCAATGGGATAGTATTGTGATGTTGCTGACTGCGTATGAGGGTTCGGGACGCTCCTTGTCGGGTCCTACCTAATGCGCATGCTTTTACCCAAGAGCGACTGTTTTTTATCCGTAAAATCCACAAAACCCCCTTCAAGATATACCTCTTTCATAACAATGCCCAAGGAGATTTTTTCACTGTCTGCTCTTATGTCATTTTTTTGACCACACTGATTTGTGTCAATTGTCATCGCCAAAGTAGTGAGTAACATATTTAATGAGAAAGAAAATGGTTTTGTCGCATGGGAAGGGTAATCGGCATTACCCTTGAAGACCCTTTTAAAAACGGTACCCACAATATTGCAGTTTAAATACATGTTACTGAAAAGTAGTGAGTAACATATTAACGTAGAAATAAAATGGTTTTGTAACAGTGGAATCTCGGCCCAGTCACCCTGACGGACTGGTGATTACCTATGCCTAATAATATATTGCACCGCTATCTGTACGTATATCCAAACCTTTGGTATGATTAAGCGGTGCCTTCCTGTAAGAAGTAATGGTATTTGTCAAGCGAATATAAAGCCATTTTATTTTTGAATGTGTCTGTCGTGTCTACCCGTCTGACTTCCTCTGGGAGCCCGTTACAGGTACCGAAAACTCACTGTGAAGACGAATGGTGACGAACAGCCAGGTGTGATAAGGCCCATCGAAGATATTCCAGTTAAAATAAATATGTTACTTTAAAGTAAACGACCGTCCTTTTGTACTTTAGCCTGCTATTGACTTAGATAAAGGGCACTTGAGGCTTATATACGGCTCGTACTTAAATTCACTGTTCAAAATCCCTCTAGAATCTACAGATTTTTGACCAGAGCTCTTTACGCTTTCAGCGGAACTCTTCGTAATATAGGGATTGTTTTGGGTGACAGGCTTCCTTCACATATTATCCTTCATGTTTGAATCTGACTTTATATCGCGCGTTAACCAGACAGAATGATTTGCTATTTTGACCATTGGTCGGGCGATACCGATGCATAAAATTGCTTATTATTTCTTTAACAGTGTTCCAGTCGATATCCGGATGTCCAATGAGGACGTCTGGTCAGTTTACTAACGATAGTTCACTCCTAATTGCGGGAAAATTCCTTGCCAGAAATAATTCCAAAAATTTGGCGTTTCCATTTGATTGCTGCATAACCAGTTTTCCAATAGCTAATGATACGGGCACGTTTGCCTAGCGGTGCTTAGGACCTAAGTTCACCAACATTTATTGGGTTTTTTTAAAGGGCGAGATCAAAACAATTTGACAGTTGAGCTTCTTTGATTATTCGAGGAAAGGTAATATTCTGCACGAAAAAGATATTGTTTATCCTTTTCACAAGTCTCGCGTCAAAGGAACTGCCCATAATGTTAATTGACAACTGGCTCCAGTCAATCATTGGTGCGTTGAAATCTGTAGGTCTTAGTGTGTCTTGGATTTTTGTAACCTCAATAATTATCTAACTCAAATAATGGCAATAAATAAGTAAAAATAAACTTCTGGAATTAGGTAAGGAGTCTGTAACCCATCAGAAAATTCAGAGATGGTGCCTCAAAGGTTTTTAGTTATAACTAACTTGATTCCTATTCATTTGAACATGCAAATGCACGTTCAGATGCAATGATTACCTTCTTGACGCCGACTGCTAATCCTCCTCACTTTTATGCAAACGGCCCCGGTGGAAAAGTGAATGATCTCCGGGTTCGATTTCCGCATCCATTGAGAAAATGCGATTCCCAGGTGATAAATCGGAAGAAGAAGGCCCATTCTCCGGGAAATTTATATTGGTTGTCTGAAATTTCTAGTAGTTGTTTCGTCTTTCCATTTTCAGAGCTTGGAGAGTCTTGCTTGCACCTCTTATTATATGTCACTGTTCGCATTACCCCTGGCCTGTCAACACTTGCTGTGCGCTGGTTTTGCCAGTGTCGTCAGCCCGCCACTCACCTGTTCAGCCACGTCAGTTTGTGTCAGCCGCAGCGTCCCAATACGGCTTGGTTCACCTCGTTCATCGTCATCCCCTGCTAACACCTTGTGATGCCACATCAGCTGATGTTTAACTGTGGCGTGGTCTACCCACATCATCGTTTGCCGTGGAGATTATAAGCGGTCCTGGAGGGTCCAAGCCATTACGGTCACCTGTCAGGAAAGTTATTAACACCAGATAGGAGCCAGCAGATTAATGTGGCGGTTGATTGAGCAGTCGGTAGACATCCAGAATTTCTTTATTTGCCTTGAGATGTGATCGTCACCTTGGCCCACAATTTCAGTGGCGTCAAAATTTGAAAACGTGCTTTGTCTGCGCAGCGTGGGCTGCCACCTCTGACTTTGGGTCCAACGTTCGTACGGGCAACTGACGCACTTGTATTCGCGTTTTTAGCTGTCGCCCGGTACCTCCAACGTAGTTTCATATCCCACAGTTGCACTGAAGTCGGTAGATGATGGCTGACTTCTTCTGATTAGGAATGGGGTTCTTTGACCGCATCAAGTGCTAGCGGATTTTTAAGTTAGGCCTGTGAGCAACTCCTATTCATAGATGTGCAAGGGATTTAGCTCCGGTTTCGCATATGCATTTCATGTACGGAATACTCTACCCTAAATTTGGCTCAAACTCTCTTCATTCCGCATTCTCGGTGGCATTCGATTCCGTTCAATGAACGTTCGTGGACAGCCATTGACTGTAAATAGGTCCCAGACAAGCTTCGTCTCATCTAGTTTAGCAGCAGACGTGCTACAGTGAGTTTCTACACGTTGGTATAGCCTGCGTATACAACTTTGTTTCTGATGCAGCGGGAGGTTGCTGCTGTAACTCAGAATTCTGTAACGTGTTCGTCGGTTTTCGATAGCCTGACGTTGCCATTTTACCGTCCAGTTGGAGGCAGACGAGAGCATCCAAATATGGAATTCTGTCATGCACTACTTCCCTCGGGAAATGTAGGTCGGGTAAAATCTCGTTCAGGCGCTCTTTATAATGGGTGATGCTATGCTGCTCGACGAGGATGAAAGTGTCGATAACAAAGCGTGCCCAAATGTGGGTTCGTCATCTTCGAACAGACGTCTCTCGAGATTTTGCCGAAACCATCTATGCAATGAACCCAGATATTGTGGACCGCATTGAGGTGCCCCTGATTTGCCATATGGGCTTACTTCAAGAGTGAATGAAAACTTGAGAAAATGCTCCATGAGCTCTTTGAGATCCTGAGCTGTGACCTGACTCTCGTTCTCATTGTAATGGTGATGTGAAAGGTCACAGAATGTTTGAACCGACAGAGCCCGTGGTATGGACCTAAGATTGTGGTAACGTCAAAAAACACCATCTTCCTATTCGGTTCAATCGTGACCACCTTTATTTTGTCAAGAAACTGTTCAGCCGAGTTAACTGTCATAAGCTAGCCCCCATGAGGAACCTCAGCTTCTGGAGAAACCAGTTTGCAAGCCCGTATGTGGACATACTTCAAAGGAACACGATTGGTCGCTGGGGAACGATAAGTTTTTGTATTTTTGGGAGGCCGTAGAAGCGGGCAATAGCTGCTTCTGTTCGCTTCGCCATACACCAGTCCCTGACGGTGATGACTTTGTCTTGCTTTAATCGAGCCAAGCTTCTGTCCACCTTCACCATTAGTGACATAAAACTGTCGGCGTCGCTGGCTTTGTAGGATTCCCGATCATCAAGGAACGTTCGGATTTTATTTCGGTAGTCTACGTTGTTTAGGAAAACCGTTGACGGGTTTTTTTTCGGCTGTTAAAATCACTATTTAATTATCTGTTCTACACTCCCTTAGGGCCTTTTGCTCCTATTTTACCAGCGAATGGTTTCTGATTTGAGTTGATTTGTAATTCGATGTGCTATTCGTGCTTTTTTAAAAAGAGCGTTTTGTATTATCAGTCAGTTGTTCACTTCATTCAAAGTTATTGACTGTCTCTCGAGGAATGAACTTCGAGCAGTTTTTTGATTCTTGTGCTTGACGATTATTGCTGGATATTTCGCAGGATAGATGCAGTCCCCAGTGCTTGTTCAAATCAACAGATATTTGGTGGGTCTGAAGACCAGTGTGGTGAGCGTCAATTTTTCGCAAGTATTCCATAAGAAAGAGTCCTTGTTTTTATGAGTATGGTGATTAATATCTGCAAATTCATTTCACCCTCGTTCTGGCGTCTTTTAAATTCTGCTACAAATGTCTTCATTTTCATCTCATCCGTGGGAGAGTATTTCCGGTGAAAAACACTCCAAAATGGTTGCTTCGTAGCTGAACTACCGGGTAATAGTAGAACCACCTGCTATTTTCTTCCGAAGACAACTTTCATTGGTGTCAGTCGCACCAGCAACTTTTCATTTCTAACGAGAGGCCTCATTAAGAAAATCTTTCGTAAAACGTCTATGCATTTATACGTGTATCACCAACAGATTAGTTTTTATATATTCCTTCTTTTGTACTAATGAAACGTCTATACGTGTGTTTGGCATGGTACTTATCAACCCTGTTCAGTACTGTTATTAACATAAATGGTTGCAGGCACTACTATAACCCATGTGTGTGTGTGACAATCACAATATCTTCGGCAGCTAGCCAATGCCCTCGAAATCCATTTATTGACATGCGTGGTAACGGATATAAATAAGTAAACAAACGTTACTATCCATTTGTCCGAGAACACAAACAATTATTTTTGACCTTGAAATTTGTTTTGTTACTCAAATAGGCTATATTTTCAGGGTCAGTTTCGAAAAACCAAACGAATGTTTTCCTCCAGCTAAATGGATAACATGCGACGTCTTCCTGAAAAAAGCATTCTGAGGAATAAGAGCGACAAGAGTACGTCTATTCTTGTATTAAATATTTTACGATGTTACTTTAATGAGCAGTTACAGAAGGTAGCAATGCACAATATCATATGATATTTAATTTGTTGAATGCAACTGGCAACTTTAAAATCATTTTCACTATCTGATATACCATGTACTACTGATTTAGGCATTATATGAAAGAAAGTGTTATTTTAAGATGGTTGAATGGCTAATTAGTTGACATAAATTTTATGTTATCGTGTTATACCGTTTTATTATATTCGAGACTTGTCAATTTTCTTGAAATGGAAGAACCATGAACACCCTTCACCAATAATGCCCTGACACGCAAAAGCATAAATAACCAACTTCCCAGACCTTTTAATATGGCGGGGTGGGGTAGGGTGATGGCGAGGCAACGATATGCACATTTGGATCCAATTGGATGACTCGATAACTCATTGAAAAGTCGAAACATGGATAAAATCCGAATACGAAAAGCAAGATCAAAAAAGAAAAGAATGAAAGAAAATCTTTGAAATGGGTGATAAATCTTCAGTGATATAAACATTCAGATGAATATTTGGTTTGACTGATATATATATATATATATATATATATATATATATATATATATATATATATATATATATATAAACATTGGTAAACTTACAGAAAAATGAATGAAATCACATGTTTTCAAATAAATGATCGCTGAGTTAAAAATTTGAGTTGAGTTTTTTTCGCAATAATGATTCAAAGTTTATTTATTATAGTGTCAGTTGTCCAGCATAAATCAAGTCATTTTGAAGATTCTCATACGTGATGAACGTTTAATATTCTCCTTAGGCTATTATTGGCCCCCGTTACCATGTAGCCCTTCGCTAATGATACTTAACCAGTATTGCACTCCGAGGTATTCTAAATATATATTATGATATTGAGTTGTAAAGAAAAATATTATTTGGCTCAATTAGATGTTTCCCAATTTTTCGATTATTTTTTATTATTTCATCACTGATTTAAATTTTTTGTTATTTCAGTGCCAGTTTCTTTTTACAGGATGTTTGCATATTAACAGTCCTACCAGGTTATTGTTTGGTAAAGGAGATCAAAGGCTGAAGTTATAAAATAAAATTATCAACTTAAAGCACACAATTGGATGATTTCTCGAAATAACAGTCTGCGTAATGATGGAATACTAGATTATTTTTCTAGTAATCAATTTAAAGCTGATATTTGGCGTTAGAAACGGAATAATGACGAGTAATATCACTCCTCTTCATAATAGCGCCCTCAAATTTTTTTGAAACCTGTTCTTCGATCTTGAATATTTTTTTTGAAAACAGATTCAGTTATTTACCATGATAGAAGCCTAGAAAACCGGCTACTACATGTTTTACAAACTGAATTTTTAACAATTTTTCGAAAGAAAAAAGGCTTTTCCAAACAATCAGCAGATGCAAATTATAATAATTATGGCTGACGAGCACTTATTGAGAGGATTACAGGTTACTGTCCCAAATTTCTCTTCTGCAAAATAAGACCAGCTTGACTGTTCTAATCGGACTGACAGCTCGATATAAACAGCTTTTCTACATATTTTTCTGAAAATATGAAAACAAAAGTCATATATTTTAGATTGAGAGTTTTTTAATGTAAAATCAATATATTCGTATACTGTTAAGATTGCCGAGAAGCGCATGGTGTAGATTGGGAACCGCATCATATACAATATATCGTTTTAAGATATTTTGACTTGTAGGACCAAAATTTTCATTCGAAAAATAAGTTTAAGCTACCCTTTGCATCTACTGTTAATAAAAACTGTGTTAAGGGCTCAGAATAAGCAAGTGGTCCTGTAAGATTTCGAGCCAGTGGACAAGGAAAAAATGTCTCCACGGTAGATAAATTTGTCTGTTATTTATGGTGAGGTAGAAACTTAAACCAAGCATCCCCGCCTTCTTATAATTAAAGAAGTCCTCCGCAAAGTGCGCCTTTTTTGTTATGGTCACGATGCCACATTTTTTCCTTCCCTGACAAGGCTTCGTAAGTTTTACAAACGTAACTATAGACTTATCCTGAACATGAACCTTTTTTGTCAAAACATCTACTCTATCCTCACCTACTATCTATATAGTTTTAATTGGTTACCTTTACATTGAACTGTTATAGTCAGGACCATGGAACAGGTGACAGATCGACCGAGCGCGCAGTGTATCCATATCAATACCAGAAAAAGTATGAAAGTTATTTCACTTTCAAAACTAAAACAGTGGTTGTGGGGGGTGGTAGTGAAAGAAGAAGAAAATGCATTGCTTATTATTTAAGAAAATTGATATTTCTGTTTGAGTTTTGGGTAGTATGTCTATTTAAAGTTAAAATGCTACTCAGCATGGAGTTTTGTATAAAAGTACATAATTTAGAGATTTCTATGCGAAAACCATCTAGACATAACGTTTCTATACCCATTCAATGTTAAATAAATTTGACTTTTAACTTGAGTTTGCAACGGAACACACATTAAGCTGTTTGTATTATCTGACTGCTCGATAATGGATAAATTATAAAGGAACTCGCAACATTGTCACTTGGTCTTTTAATTTGTTTTTAAAAAGACTATTAATCGTAACAGACCTCACAAGAATAAATTATCCTCCAGCTCTATAAATAATCATCTGTTGCTTTCGGTTTTAAAACTGCCTGTCACTTTACTCCTCCAAATTAATATTCTCAAGGGAAAATAACGTAATACTGTAACAGATTTGGGTTCCCAATGGCGTCTTTTACTCAGACTTATGAATCCCACTGCCCCTATCGTACATGCGTCTATCAAGCAACGTTTCCCATCACGAATCTTTTCTAAAAATAGTTCTGACTAACTCCAAATATGAAATTGCTCAAAATAGCATCATATGATTCGGGTAAAATAAACCAAACCTCTATCTTCTTTGTAACTAAAGCGTTTACTGAAAAGATCCTAAACCAAAACAAGTTTAATAATATTATGCTCCGGATTGGGCAAAAGTTTCATAATTTGAACTCACGTTTCATGTTTCTCAGCATCGCTAGCTTACGAAGCGTATATTACATCTCAGAATAGATCAAATAGATTTTGATAGGAATTTTATTGAAAAACGTGGTAAGCCACTTCAGGAATCCTCTTCTGGTCAACCGGACTGGACTGTGAAGAAATTTAGGACAGCCTCAAAGAACATGTCAAAATGCGCTGCTAGGATACATAATTGCCTGATAATTTGTACTTTTGGGATGAACACTTACTTTTCTGTCTTAATATGGCTGCGGCTGTTGGAATGAAAGTGAAAGCAACTTGCGTTAACAAAGCGGCAATTGACATGATCTTATATATGTGCTTGCTAGACATATTTGTCGGAAAAAGGTCGTGGTTTGTTAGTGTATTTCACCTCTGGTTTTGCCTACCGCTTAGTTCTACGTATGAGCCGTTCCAGTTGCTTAACTGCTGCCAAAATATGTTTCCTCAAGTCCGTCGTTTAAACGGTTAATCACACTTTTTTTCGTCCATCACGCCTATCTGTTAATTTGGCATACACTTTCGAGTAGTGTATGTTCTGAATACTTAGTTTAATTGCGTTGGCCGCCCAGCTACTTCCTGCAATCGCTTGCATCCTATTACATGTGATGAGCTTAGAACTATAGTAACCAAATAAGTGATTTTAAGTGTCACTTCCATCGAAATGTATCCCCTTATTTTTTAGGCAGCATTGGCCGATTTAAGTAAGTCATTGCCCCAATTGTGAAAACGTCGGTCGACTCGAAGGGATGCAGACCGAAATGTGAATAAAGGTACGGCTACCAGCGAGGTCTTATAAATAGAGTCAGAACGTTGACTGTACTAAAGCTTGCTGTTGTTGGTCGCTGAAGTTTTCACAATGGAATCAAAGGAGTTGTTCATACCTCGCCTGATGATCATATGGTGGATTCGAAATTGATTGCTTGCTTCGATCGTCAGCTTACCGCATCCAATTTCGTGGATGCCTTCAGTCTCGGAAGGCTGGGTGGATAACTTGACCCAATCAATCAATCAAATCAATCGAAATCCGCATCCAATTTCATGGATGCATTAAGTCTCGGTAGGCTGGGCGGATAACTTGACCCAAGTATGATTAAACTCACGGCTTTCGATGGCCTACTGAACTGAAACCTTCCACATGCTGTCACGGGTTTGAACTCCACAGAAGCCACCCAGTTTTTCAAAATTGGGTAAACTTAATAATCTGCTTATATCAATGTTACGAAACTTTTATTAAAGTAAGGTACGGATGCTGAATAGCTTTTCTTCTAAAAGGCAAGCTTTTGAGAAGATGTTCTAAACTGAAAATTTTTACTTTTGCCCCTTCTACCCCGAAAAAACTTCAAATGTGAATTGAAGCTAAAGAGTCACGCTTGCCTAATTTTTTCCAGAATGACGCTTGCTTTGCGGAAAACTATGATTTACCAGCGTAAAATACCCTTGAATGTACATTTATTGAGCTAAATGACACAGAGAACGAAATTAAACCGTAAATTTTATTTTTAGTTACTTTTTCAAATTTCGAAAAATTAAAAATTAAGAAAATAGACTGATCCACAAAAGATAACGCACGTTGGGTTGCTATAGTAATTATATAGCGGCATCTGTTCCACTCACGTCATTATACCAACTTTTTGACTGCGTTCTTTCGGCCACAGCATAATAAGTGTGCACTTAATAAAGTACTTATAAATACTTCTATGGGCTATAATGTATTTCGTCGAAAAAATAAGAAAATAAACTTCCATGTACTCCTTTGGTAGAAGAGTAGTTCTTTTTCCAGATTTTTACTTTCAAATAAATAATGAGCTTTATTAATAGGAACAGTAAAGTTACCTAAATTTGGGCGAAGACATCCCGAAACGAAGTGTGCTCAACGTAATCTCGATTTGAGTACTGCACAGTTGGCGTAGATTTTTCAGCAAAATAATGGGTTTCCCTAGCAAATGACATGTTACTGTTGATGTAATATATTCATAGGTAGACACTTTTTGCCGTCCGAATGAACCTTACCCATTGCCAACTAGCCCTGTTCCCTATCGAATCTTAGAATTTTCTGGTTCCACCATAAACGGACGTTAAAAATGCAATTTTCGGTCCCATAAAGGAGTTGCCTCAGCGCTGTTTGCTTAGTCTCACACACTTGCAGAAGAAAATGACGACTGACTTTGAAACATAAGGCTTTTAGAATTATGAGCAGAAGATTGTCTTACAATATGGCTTGGTTTGAAAACCGATTGTGAACTCGATGTTAATAGGCTGATAGCAAGACAATGCGAAAAATCGAATAATTTAAATACTTAGAAAGAAGTTAGTGTTTGTGACCACCAAGAGTGCTCTGAGAATGAAATATGTTGGAGAAGTGTTTGGTTCTACTTAACTGGAACCACAAAGACAGTGGTCATGCTTTTTCTCAAGGCTGTTCACTTGGCCTCACGCTGGCGGAAGAAAATGACGACTGCCTTTATGTTTCCTGTAAAAGAGAGTTGAACACTTCTCCAAAATATTTTATTCTCAGAGCATCATCGGTACTAACAACTTTCTAGGTATTTAACGTATTACATTTTTCGCATTGCCATGCCAACCTAGACTGCTTTAAGTCTATTTCCATTGATTTTGCCCTCTGTTTTCAAACCAAGATACATTGCTAGTCAATCTTCTGCTAATAATTCTACAAGATTTCCGTTTCTAAACTGGTTAAGTCATTCCTCTAAGTACTAATCTCCTGCGGTCCATAACGGATTATTTGCCGAGGAATTTTCTACAAGCCAATAAATTTCCAGCTCCTTGTGGACGCAGGCAGTGCGCTGAACAAGGAGACGTGCGGCTGCCATTTAGGCAGGAATTCAGAATTTTAAGTGGGAACACACGGTAGCGCGAGGATTTTGTAAGACAATGTTTCTGCGTAGGTATAAGGACACACCCGATCTATCAGTGCTTTACTCTCTCTCGATCATTAAGCGAGAGAAGGTCTTTGAAAACGGCTCAGCAACTTCCCTACCGGACATAAGTCCCTGGTTGAAAACCGAAACTACATCGCCGGTGGTGTGGTTGATAATGACCCAAGGGACTTGCTTTTTAGTATCTTCCGCTTAAATGCGATTCATCTACATGCATAGATAAACTGCCAAACGGTCATTTTATTATATTTTCCTATCCCATATAATTTATTACACCGACATATTGAACATGCAAGCATAAATTTATCTTAAACAACGTCAGCACGTATAAGATAAAGGCGCATGTGGGTAGTTTTTTCTGACTTTTCATTTTGAAATTGCGCAGGTGCGAGAGATTCGGCTTGTTCCTTGTACAAAAGCACCTTATGTCGTGTGCTTACTCGAGTGCATGTGATTATTAGGGCATAACTATCACACAGCCATTCAGCACAGCCTGATGAAATATAGCTCAAGTATATACGTAGTCGCATTGTCAGCGACCGTAAGTTCTTGCAAGCTGGTCTATTACTTGATGGTGAAATTGTGAGCTTCAACTTTAAAGGGTTACTTGTGTGCCATAAATCGTATGCTTAAGCCTGGATTGCAATGAGCTTCCAAATTCAACGAAGGTGCCTTTCACAGCAATTTATAGTCGGCAAACCACGTGTGTGGATGGATTTTATAAAGGCTCACTTTCCAAGATTTCAATCAAGAACATTGCATACTTTTTACAGAAGATTTTCGGAAGCATTGTGTTCATATTCGCACCTTACTTCCCGAGATACTAAATGTAAAGAAAATGTTTGGTGCATGAACACTCACCGAAACTGGTAAGCCAAAGAACCCTTGGCTCACAGTTTTGAGCGTTAGAATTCTACTTAAGATGTCGCAGGTTTGAACCTCAGGTGCCGCAAAACCTTGGATTGGGTATAAATAATTGATGACAGCCAATGAACCAGAAATGACCATTCCAATCTTTGTCGTCTTTGTCAGCAATGATCATCTGCCTGTACTACTATTTGCCACTGTGTGGCTGCTGGCGGGGCTCGAAAGTGAGCCCCAAGACACAACGGGACAATTGTGTTCCATTAACGATAGGTGAACGTTCATCAACAAATGTCAATATTCTCGATCAAACCGGCGATATGACGAATCCGCAGCACAATGTTTTGAACATTATACCTTTAGTTAAAAGGCTGCGGGTTTAAAATGTGAGGGTTGCGCACCTGGGGTTGAGTATGGCTGCCCAATGACGGTCAATAAGCCAGAAATGGCCATTCCAGTCTCCCTACCAAGGAAATGTGATTGAAAGATTTCAGACGGTTACCTATGCATTATGACACGCCCCTCGTATTTGGCTCATCAAAAACACCTTTACAAGCATTGTCTTGCGCCCAAAAATGTGTGAATATTCCGCTTTTAAATTTTTGTTTTTCATATGCATCTTTATCCGGAACACGTCCATCAAAATTCCTTAGTTGCCAGACTTTCTTTGGTCCTCTCAAACTGTCGCAAGTAACCTTCCGATTGCAAAGGATTAAGTTGCAGGTCTCTTTCACACATCCCAGTCCTATAAATATAGGCCCTTTACAGAAGTCCTTGCTCCTTGCTTCAGCAAATTTAGATATAAAGCCAGTAATCAGTATCATGAAATTTTAAAACCAAATTCAGAAAAAATTTTTTGATTAAAAAATTTTGAAGTTGTAAAACCGATTATCGTGCAGCATAATGCAATGCGACTTCAGTCGTGCCAGTATGCCGGCTTTTGAATGCATCTGTGTTCGGCCGCTTAAAAATCCTTACCCAGTAAAAAGGGACTACTTTATTAACATAATATTATACATCCATTTGGAATTTCCATAAAAATAAAATATATTTTAAAGTCAAAATTCTAAAATACCCTCTTTTCTGGTCATTTTTCAGCACGTGACATTATCTTTAATTTCATTTCTCAAATATTTGAGTTTCAAAAGTTTTTTTCACGTCTAGAACACTGGTGAGCTTCTCTGCCATTTATTTTAGTTTGGAGTATACTGTGTGCAGACGTTTATGTGCAGAAAATCCTACATCCATCTATGACACTAAAAGGATTCCATATTGGGCATGTGAAATATTGCATGATCACCAAAAACGAAGAGATACGATGATGTTTGAGTAGAACTGAAATGGTCTTAAAAATCGCATTTCTATAATTTATCAATCTTTGCATTTTAAAAGTTAAAGCAGAAATTAAGTCATAGCATTCAAGTGCAAGAAATCATATTTTGTTTATATTTTCTCTTAAATATAGTTGACTTTATAAGGGCATCGAAATCGCTGAAAATCCATACTACTTTAACAGTCATTTTGCTTATTATGCCGTATCTACAGATGACCAAAAATAGCTACTATCTAGATGTGACTGAACTTTTTTGGGAGTATATTAGATAAAGAAGGCTTGTGCGTCCCCGCTAACAAACACAATCTATACGTAGGCCTGTAATACAGAAACGGTGTCCACGTGGGTTGGGTAGTGTAAAGGGCAGAAAAGGGGCGGTATTCCGTTGACCATAAATTTATCGATCAGTTGAAACAATAGCATCCATAAATGTACAATTTAAATAATAGAGTTTCCCTGGGAAACGATAACGAACATTATTATGTAAAAGTTTTACGCTTGCTCATCAGGCGTGAAGTAATTGTTGAAAACGGTTAAAACTTAAACTATGCCGAAAATCATCAATCATGTTTAATCATTTCTGCAACTGTGGGCTGATATCTCGTCCGGCGTGACTGGTGCCTTTTACATTTTTTCTTTGAGATTGCTGTACACGGCATCCGATTCCATGTGGAGAGTAATGCAGGAGTCATCGGAGTAAATGGCGTCTGGAAATGCTCGGCCTTTCGTAGATGGGCAGAAACCAAAAATGCAAGCCATGTCCTATGCAAATTTGTGCTTATTTCTAGTGTATGCATGGCAAATTAGAATAGGTGGTTTCGCATCTTTACTCCCAACTGGTGTTCTCGTAGACATTTGGGGCACATTTTCCTTTTTGACCACAATAAAATCTATCGAAAATGCCACATCGAATCTTGTAAACGACTTCTTCTTTTATCAAAGTAGACAACCCAATCCTGAGAATGTACAAGCTGGTTTCGCAGTGCACTCGCTGGTTTGTGCACCAGTTGTTTTTGGTGTTTCCTCAGGTGTCCTTCACCAGGTTTGGACACGGAAGTGCTCGTAAATTTTTTGGTTTCGGCACCTGGTTGGAACAATCTGGTTTCTCGTCCTTTTTTACGAACCGTGGTTTCATGCGTTGATGCAAAACATTCTGGGTAACTGATTGTTGGAAAACAGTTTGAATAGATAACTGAGTTCAGTTTGTGGAAGTTCATCGTGAAAACAGTGACATTTTGCTCGATTGAGCAGGATTTTGACCAAGTGGTTGCTGTCGTAATGCAAAATAACTTCCGCAAAAGCTTTCCTGCGATAAACTGATCTTTGAATTGACCCGGCAGTCTTTCGCCGTGCGCGGGCCGAGCGTATAGGTGATTCCTGGTATCGTTCAGTTAACAACACTGTACAGTCTTTCAAGTTGATCTCTTTTAACGATGAAAAACTGGGTCATAAACGCAGCGTACCCATAGTTTGGCGTTAACTAGTGGAAAGACATTACACTCAAATTTTTGCACAGTTATGTCAGCCATGAAGCCAAAGGTGGGTGACCCAGTAGGGGCTCACTTTAGCTGTTGATTGAAACCCTAGGGAGACTGAAAAATTAATATCTAGATATAGGTCAGAGAGTTCAAGCAAGAAAGATACAGAATCATCCATGTCATAGGAATGTAGTAGTCCTTCTGTGCATGGCCTTGCCAAACCCAATGGTATCATTGTGAAAAGGGAACCAGCATCAAAAGATACTGTTATTAAATCTGTCGCAGTATCGGGTCCTCGTTAATTGTTCAAAAACTCTTTGGAATCATCGAGAAGTGTTTAACTATGCTTTTGTTAAAGGATGTGGCTTGCGGAATAGCCACTAAGAAATCTTGTAATTGGATGCACAGATTAAAGATACTTTCGTTGACAGTGAGCCTTTGGGAGTCCATTAAACTAAGTTATGGTTGATTCGGTTTGTCTTAAAAAACCTGGCATAATAGCCTGATTTTTATTTCCTCCCTGTACGACGTTTTGTACCTTTTAAATAACTGAATTCTGCACTTTGAAGGGTCCAATGTCAAGAGGTTTATAGGTTAATCTGTCTTTTAAAAATGACAGCATCTTTCCCTCGTAGTCTGCTTTAATCAAAATAACTGTTGAGCCTCCTTTGTGTGCAGGAACAATGATGACACTTTTGTCAGTTTTCAGACTTTTAGTGCTTTCTTTTCATCGTATGATAATACTGAAACATGGATTTTTGTTATTCAAGGCATGCATATTGCTATTCCGGACTATTAAGCGTTCACATCTGCGGGCTTTTCTGTTAAAATAAAGGACTCCAAGTTTAGAAGTATTTTTAGGCAGCCTTCTACGATATATTCGTTTCGTTGTGCAAGGTTCTAGCTTAAGCTGCCGGTCGATGAATATCTTTTCACCATAGGTCTTGGGCAACGAATGCTTGTGCGACCCTAAAAAATCGAAAAATCGGTAGGTGGGCGTGTACTAATGAAATGGTGACAATGAGGGCAGGGCAGTTTAAATGACCAAAGAGGGTGGTAACGCGTTGGCAAGGCGAGTCAATTGTACGCCCACCGTCATTGTTCAAGTGAGTGGTCTATTTGGTATTGAATTAGATCGTATTTCACGCATACCTGACACTAACCCTAACCCTAACTCAAACTCTAATGCTAATGATAACCCCAAACTTTAACCTTAACCCCATCCATTGCGTTCGTTAGAGCAAGCATTCGTTGCTGGGTTAGTATATTCACGCAATAGCTGGTTAATACTCAATAGAGCAACTCAACTTACCTAATACGTACGAAACAAAAACGCACTCAGGACCTCGATTAACATTTCCTGAGGTTTTTAAGTGACTACACATGATGCCCACGAGATCGTCTGTGCAAACCTGCCGACCTAGATATCTGACATATCTACGATCTCCTCACTGGCCCTAAAGCCCTTCTCTGAGAAAACATTGACCGGCCCAGATAGCGGTCGACTCTGAGAGTGTGATTAGCGGCATATAAGATAATTATGCGCATAAAAAGCAATACTATCACTATCGCTGAAAAATGTCTGTAATCCGAGACACAAGGCGCAAAAGAGACGCAGGAATTTGCGTAAAGCTTCTGACGGAAATTGACAGGGCTCGAAAGCCCACTGACACGAAGAGACATGCCTGGAGGCCACTGATGCAACAGGAATTACCTCCGGGGACTTCTGAAGAGGGCATTGAAAGTGGAAAATTGAGCATACATCCGCAGTGGGTAGTAGTGGCATCAACGCACGATTGGCAGTTCCATTTTGGACGAAGGTACAACAGTAACACGAAGTGATAGTACTTCATCATTCTACAGTCAGTGCTCGATCTCATAAACTGAACCAAAAATCTAAAATGCATTTTGATTAGCAAGGATAATGAAATTTTGGTTGGGATACCGATCATTGTGCGACACAATCATATGCTATTTAAAATAATGGACAATGCCATTTTTGGAATGCGCGTCCATTTGGTTGTCGGCGAGAAACACACTCGATTAAAATTGACTATTTAAGTAGTATATATTTAAATAATTGATTTTTGGTGCTCTTTTAAATTGATATATTTTTTACAGAAATCGTGATAAAAAAATATTTTACACTGTACTCATTTTGTAGGAAATTACATTTTCTTGAATTTTAATAACAAAAAGAAATTATATTGAAGTGTTTTTCCAAGATTTCCACTTCCCGAATACTTTTCAGCCCAAACTGCTATTGATGTTGCATTCATATTTTTTATTCTACGCGCTGTATACTTTTCATGACGGGAGTAATATAAATCTTTTTTGCCCGTCCAAAGATTGCTTGGTAATTTGACAATTAACTGGCCAACATCGGCTCTCTAGAAGGTGCCAGGTGGTTCATGCCGAAAGAAGGAATTTGATAATCAATAAAACGTAATGCTCTGTCATAAATGCTTTAATCGATAGATTGGAACACGTTTAAAAACGACGTTAGCCCTTATAAGCAAGAATTGGAAGACAGGTGAGCATCGTCAGAGGTATACGTTAAAGTTAACTGTTGGCCTCGGAAGTAAAAAAGGCATTTTGCAATTTTCCAAAACCGCTTCACACACGCGTATAAAAAATGTGCAAACCATGTAACACTTTAACATGCCGAAAAAAGTAAGTACTGGTTTTGCCTTTGCGATAGAAAGAGGCCCCTTGAAGTGCTAAAACACGGTAGCTTCGTCATAGCAAATGACGCGAATAATGTTCAAATATGATAAACATAGTAAGCGTAGAAAAAGGCTTTTGAAGTAACTTGTTTTTGTCACTTAACTGACCTAGGCCTTTCTGCCCTTTTGCATATACGTGCTCCCTATATATCACGATACAGCACTCCTGTAATATTTTGCTGCTCGTACCATTGGCAGACTTTGTGTCAGCCCTGGAAATTTCTTCGTTTTGGTGCATGCTGCCACCAGGGGCTGTTTGCGCTTGGCATCGAGCGCCTACATCCGATATTTTCGTAGCGTATATGCAAACTCCTTCAAAGGGCTTGATCATTTGTGCTCCTAACCTCTTACGCTAAGTAGAAGCCGAGATCGCGTATAACAAGCGCTTACCCTTTTTCTCGCAGCAAAAAAGGGCGCCCAGGTAAACAGAGTCGAGGTGGCTACATTGGAATTTTAACCAGAGGAGAAAGAGACGGAAAGATAATTTTGTGCACACAAGACCAGCTTCCATAACCTGATAGCAGTCGTCTCGGCTATTGCTAGCAGACACTGATTTAGTGATCTGAGGTAGTTTGATGGAGCCTCACAAATCACATGGGAAGCTTCGCTGGTGTCAACACGATGCCGTGAATCAACAAGGTGTGCGAGAAAAGCACTCTTTATACTCTTAATTTCACCTTTTCTCAGTCATGCGGTAGGTGTTCTCTTATTCATTTTTGGGTAGGCGATGACTCCTGCGACCGTTCTAACCTGCTCCGCAGGAGCAAATAATTTCATAAATGCATTTTGAGGTGGTCTGAGTTGGCAATTTATCCTTACGTTCTCCAGGTAATACAGGGTTTGACGAATACCAAAATTATTTCTGTCACTATATGTATCTTACCTGTTGCAAGTACACGGGATAGTTCAAACGTCTTGAACGACGTCCGTTATCTTACAAGACAAACACTTCTGTGACTCAAAGGTGAAAAGTTTTTATAATGAAATGAACTTGCTTTTTAATTACCTCAAACATGAACATTTTTTACAGATGATGAGGCGGAGTCTAAGCAAATGAAGATCGCCGTTGGGCACAGTGTCTAACAGGACTAAGCAGCCTATGGTTCTTCCTATACGTGCATCAGGCTAAACGTCAACAATGTGGACCTCCCTTCGATTAGAATGCTATGTAAACGCGAGAAAAAAGTAGCTGTAGCGCCAAAGCACCGGTTGTACTTGGAGCACTAAGTAGGAGCCGTGTATTCTGTACAGAAATTCAGTTGTGGTCAGATGTCCCGATGCGCGGAGAGTTCTAGGCCCGCGTGGTCCTCTGCCCGCCAGGGTGACGTAGGCGTGTTTGGAATAAGTGTCCCGCGAGTGTCAGTCAGTGTACGCCTGATCAGCTGCTTAAAAAATAACAGTTCGTGGGTGCCCGTGATTGGCTGTTTCGGAGGACGTATGCATGCATTGTTCGGCAGCTGGAGAACTATGATCAAATGACCACTTGTACGTGTGCTCGTCAGAGGTGGAAACCGATACAGAGCAATAACAGCCGTATTATCAGTCCTCATAGCACTTTTTTAAATAATCCTTCTATATATATATATATATATATATATATATATATATCAAAGACGTTATACCGTACTT